>JAZKJV010005220.1:0-228439 GCA_037367405.1 Ottelia alismoides | reverse complement strand
TTAATAACCATTGCATGTACCTATAGTGCGTTTTTGGACTTAGTTTTAAATTAAACAGTCGCCTCATCATCTTCAAGCCTATGTCCGCGAGCCCACCTTGAAAATTTAAAGCACTGCTCATGAACTCGATGTGTCGAGAAGAGGAGGGGTGAGCCTAGACCGGACTCCTGGATTGAAGATCGATAACCGACTTGTGGTGCTTCACGCTAGCAATTGCCTGCTTAGGACAATTTCATGTGCATATCGGCATTTAGTATAGGTTTAAAAATTCTTGTTTTGCATCCCGCATGGAGAGAGCTGGGATTCACTGTAAGTCTTCTATCTTAGCATCCATCATTTAGGCACTAAGGTCAGATTTCCATCTTAGTGCCAACTTGCATTGGCTTTTCCGACTCTTCTCCCTCTGCTTTTGGAACAAATAGGAATCAAGGAAAAAAATACAAAAATGTTAGGCGCTTGTATTGAATTGACTCAAAACAAGTGATAACACCAAAAAATTAAAAAAGGGGCTGCTAAAGAAAACTTGACCTAAATAAAATTGGTTAATTGGATTTATTGCTTGGGGTGAGTAATACCCTCACTTGTATTCAGGTTGCATGGGAAGGTTTCCTTCCAAGTGAGAGAGCGGCTTCGTAAGGATTAGAGCTAAAAACCCAGTCTATGGCTGCCTTGTGTATCGCCTGGATTACCGAAGTATTGGCGATTCTATCGTACGTGGACGAGTAGGGCTTGGTCACCATTGATGACTCTCTATTGTGTAGAGCATCGACCTTGTACGAAGTATCGAGCCTAGGCCACGCCTTCACGGGGGTGTATGTCTCATCGTCTTGCGTACGAGTAGGTTCTTGCACGCTCACGGGTGATTCCGTTGCGAGCAACTTTCGAAGTATCGGTTTCGCCTATTGGCTTCCTTTCTCTATTTTTTTGGCTGAGTAGGGATCCAGGAAAGGTTACAAAGACCTCAAAAAGTGCAGACTACATGTTACACAGGAGGAGGATAAGTACGAGATACTCTTCCGGCAGTACTCTCTCTCCTATAGGCGTAGCGCTCTAAGGACTCGTTCAAAGATAAATGCCTGAATTCATCTAAAAACTACAAAGATAATAGCCGAACCCTTACAGCTTCACGTGTTGAGTTGGTGAACCCCTAGCATTGTGTTTGATTGACTAGTCGCTTTAGGTCAAGATCAAAAACACCGCACAATTGTGCGCAATTTTGCCCCCCCCCCTCTTCTTCATTTCTCAATCTTGCTCCTATCAATAATCACGATGATGGGAAGGAGGTCTCTTAGGTCGTCTCTGTCGTCACCGCTATCTAGCACTCCTCCCTATTCATCTAGGACGGTTTCGGGGAGTCAAGATCTACTCTCCGAACCTGAGTTCACTTCCACCCTATTCCCCCTCGACCACCCTTCTTCCTCCATCAGTCCAGCAGTTTCAGAATTTAGTGCAACACAGAGCTCAGATCATTTGACGGCACCTGAGATGGGTTCTTTTGCCTTTTCAAAAAACCCAACCATGGCAGATAGAGGAGAGCACCCAGATGAGCAGGAGCACCCTCCTTTCCTGTATGAGCAGGAGCAAAGCCACCATACGAGCTCAGATCGAGCCCAATCCGAACAATCTAAAAAGAAAATCTGAGCAGGTACAGTTTACAGAGGATGCTTCTCCTAGTGATTATTTGAGTGACATGTCTTCTTTGTATGATGCTGATTTTGTGACTACTAGGAGACGTAGGATACCCGCCGGCGGCGCCTCATCTGAGCGACAACAACACAAAGAATCCAGAGCGCCAGATGAGCAGAGTAGCGTGATGATGCCGCTGATGATGTTGATGACGGTGGTACTGAGGCCACCAAGGATGGAGATCCAGACGACGGTACTGAGGCCGTGGTGATACCAGATGCAGATGGTGGTGCTGATGCCACCATTTTTGATGCAAAGCCAAAGCGCGGTGCTGATGCCGCAAAGTCAGATGCCGTTGGTGGTACTGAAGCCACCACTTCCACTTTTGTTGAGCACCCACATGTAGTGTTGCCACCTTTTGTATCTCAAGATTGTGGTAATAAAAAGAACAAAAAAAATGAATAAAGGAAAGGTTTCTATTTACACTTCAGATCCATATGTGTTGAATGATGATCATGGTATGGACTCTATTCCTTCACAGGCACAAGAACCTATTCCTAGTCCTCCATCTGAGGAGGCCCCTACCATCCCCTTCCCCGAAGCACTCCTCTTGGCGAAGGGGAATAAAAAAGAAAATCCAAAAAAGACACAACAGATAGAGTTCAACAACCAGATGATTGATAGATTCCAGATCCAGCTGACTCTACGAGAGGCACTTGAGCACATCCCCCTCTTCCAAAAGAGCTTGAAAGAGAAAACTACAGTCCACAAGAAGAAGAGGAACCACAGAGATCAGATCCATGTGCTTACCCATGACACTTGTTGCACCATTCAGAACCGAATGCCAACCAAGAGACCTGATGTAGGAGCTCCCTGTGTCAAATGTGAGATTCAGGAGTAGCAGTTCGATCGTACTCTATTAGACAGTGGATCTTCGATCAACCTCCTTCTGGCAGCCTTACTCGATTGATTCGAGTTTGGTCCTCTTCTTCGGAGCAGGACGGTCCTTTAGTTTGCTGATAGGTCGACTAAGACGCCGAAGGGGTTGTTGAGAGACGTAGTCGTTACCATTCAGGGCCTGAAATTCCCCGTAGGACTTTGTTGTACTGGACATGGAGATCCCTGAGTCGGTAACTGATGCCCCTATCATACCTGGATGCCCATTCTTGGCTACAGCCAAGGCGGTGACCGATCATGATAATGGGACGGTGTGCTTTCGCGTATAGGGCGAGAGCATACAAATAGAGACGATCGACAAGACCAGAGCGAGAGAATTAGCATGCTCAGAGCAGTCCAATGATATTGAGCAGATGACAGAGGCCGAGCTAGACACCCACCAGGAGTGTGATTTTGTGATGACAGATGATGAATCCATTTGGATAGATCCCGTAGCACAGACCCTCTCCTTGCCTGCAGATTCACCTTATTTACAGTAGATGGCAGTTGAGAGCCTGGAGAGCACACCCCTGGACGAGGATACCTTTGAGGCTGACGGTTTTGTGATGAGTGGTACAACAGAATTCCATTCATGTTCTTCTAGTTCTGATCCCTCGGATTCAGACATCGATTGGGATGATTTTGATAATTATTTGCCGTGTCTGATTCCTTCTGAGCCGCAACCATGACGGAGTGCGAGCCAGTACAGTTTATTGATGATTCAGCAGGGTTCCCTTTGTCAGATTCTCATGTGCAGCGAGAGTTCTCACATGCAGACCTGGTAGCCTTTACACAGACATATCAGAAACCAGATCTACCACCTCCCAGCTGTCCAGAATTAAAACCCTTGCCGCAGTCGCTGAAGTATAGATTCCTTGCAGGTAAGCCAGATATGTACCCAGTCATTATCTCAGCAGGTTTGACTGGAGAATAAGAATCTCGTCTGATGGAGGTTCTTGAAAGAAACCGCAAGGCGATAGGATGGAGTATAGCTGATCTCCAGGGGATTAGTCCGGCTCTTTCCTCCCACCACATCTACCTTGAGGAGGATGCTAGGCCTTCGCGTGAGTTCCAACGACGGTTGAACCCGAATCTTCGAGATGTGGTCATGAAAGAAATATCAAGGTGGTGGAGCGTCGATTTTATCTACCCCATCTCCGACTCCAAGTGGGTTAGTCTATTACATGTTGTACCCAAGAAGACGGGTATCACTACAGTTGTGAATGAGTCCGGAGAGGATATAGCTACCCGAGTACCAACTTCTTGGAGGGTTTGTGTGGACTACAGACGATTGAATCAGGCCACCAAGAAGGATCATTTCCCACTACCATTCATTGATCAGATTATCGAGAGGTTAGCTGGGAAGAGTCACTACTATTTTCTTGATGGGTACTCCGGTTACAATCAAGTGGCCTTACTTTGAATTTTTTTAATGATTTTTAGACAGAAGATGAAACAGAATCACACAGAAGGTAATTTTTTTTAGAATTTTTAAGGGGTTGTAATATTTTTTAGTATTTTCTAATGCAAATAGTAGCAAAATTGCATGTTTTGAATTTTTATAAATATTAAAATGTAACAAAATGCAAAATGAAAATATGGGCGTGAAAGTACAATGCAACAGGCATATAAGGTGATTTTTTGGTGATTTTTAGGGCTTTATCGATGCATGAAACAAATAGAGATAACAAAGAGAAAAAACACTAGTATGGACGAGTTTGTGAATAAAGAAAAATCCAGGGGCCTACGTGCAATTTTCTCACAAAATATGTAACCAATAAACAAAGTTCCAGGACCAATCACAATTAACCAGACCCACAAGGGTACGCCTTGAATTTCTCTAGGCCCGCACGTGACTCCGCACGCGCCTGGGGAGGACTGAAAGCAAATACAAAAACCTTAGGGGCCTACTTGCATTTTTCTAAAAATATTACACTTAATAAAGTAGTTCCTGGACTAAAACTAAATACGAAAACTTGCAGGGGGTCCTTGCAAAATTCCCACCACCCCACATGCGTGAGTCACGTGAGGTGACGTGGACTGGGACCAAAATGCAAATAAGGAAAGTCGAAGGGTCTAAATGCAAATATTACAAGCGTTTTAAACTGTTAATGAAAGTTTAGAAACTAAATATTAAATTCAAAAAGTGTCTGGGTGGTGATGCAAAATACCCATATCAGGTGTGGATCGAACGGACGAGGGCGCTCCACTAGCCACGCGTCACGCCCACGCGTGACGATGACGATTCGCGATCCAACGCTCCGAATTAGATCTCCCCTGGTGATCAAACGGTGGATGCTTGGCGAGATCGGACGGCTCCTGTGTGATCTGGAGAGCGGCCAGGATCCAACGACGGAGAGGCGTGGACGAAGAACTGGGAAGCAATGTCGGTGAGGCGAGCTTCCCCGCTCCAGATCTCGATCCTCTGGTGGTCTTCAAGCTCCAAAATTTGCCGGCGGCACCCTGTTGTGTTCCTCTATCTCCTGGGTGCTCCAAAATACTCCGGCGGTGGCCGTAGATCGCAGGGGAAGGCGGCGGAGCTGGATGGCTCCTGCACCTTCGGCGAGGCTCGAAATGAGCCCCAGGTGAACTCCTGGACCTGCAGAAAGCATGAGAGGGTCGAGGGCAAAGTGCCTCGACCTCGCGATGGTGGAAAGGCGATGTGGAGCGGTGGTACGGTACGGGTGGCCGTAGCGAGCTCCGACGAGGGTATGGTTTGGGTGATTCAATGGACGAAACATGAAACTAAAAGGGTGAACCGAAATCCTAGGACTATTGGGAATAAAATGCGCGAAGAAATTAGAAGAAAATAAAGCCCATGAAGATGGTATACCTGAGGAGGAAGAACCTTGACGGCGTGCTTGGCCGGAGGTGTTGGAGCCGCCTCGGTGCACGGAGGGAGGAGTTGTCACCTTCCTCCCTCGATTGGGCACGATAGGGGGAGCGGAGCTTGTGCAAAAGGGGTTCAAATTTTGGTTTGGAAATCGAGTCTTCATATAAAGGGTTGATGGATGGTCGTGAAGAACGAGGCGTAGCGGATGCATCGTCGATCCAAAGATCGAGGTTGCACAAGGGCGGGCATGCCCGATGATCGAGGATCAAAGTCACGAAGACACTAACTCAAAAGGATGCAAGAGCAAGCCTCGAAAAAAAATCGAGAAAGAGGGGTCAAACCGAGGTTCTGACAAAGGGACAGAGGGGAGGACAACCAGTTGATCGCGGTCAACGTGGACTGTCACCTGGTTGGTCCACGTGGACCAACCAGGAAAATCCTGTAAAAATTCATTGAAAATACATTTAAAAATAGTAAATGGATTTAATATTTTTATAGTATAAAATAAAAAATATTTATTATTTTATGACTTATTTTATGATGATTTTTATTTATTTTTATGAGGTATAAAAATACAAGTTACCTTTTTAGGCCTATATAGGTATGTATATCTATGTATTTTATTAATTTATTTTTATTTTGCATATTTAATCTTATTATTTTTATTTATTATTTTTATAAATTTATAAATTATTTTTATACACTTAAATATATTTTTATTTTATTTTTCTGATGTGTTTTGTATACTTAATAAAATCAGAGAATTAATTGTATAGGTAGATGTACATGTATTATGCCTAGGTATGATATACAGTTATTTTATTTTGTGTTTTTCTTGTATTTTTATTCCTATTTCAATATATATATTATAAATAATATTTAAAAAATTATAAAATATAGAATTACAAAAATAATAAACAATAAATAAAAGGGGAAAATGGGACTACCCCCTAGGAATAGCCAACATGGCTGCCCCCACCCCATTTTTTGCAAAAGTTTTTTATTTTTTTGGAAAAATATCACCATGTATATTTATCCATATATCCCTCTTATATGTCATTCGAATTTCGTCAGAAACAGAGACTCCTACGGCCTCCATCCAGACGTCATTTTTTTAACGGTCGCAAGATTTTTTAAATCGACCATGTCTAGATGGAGGCTGTAGGAGTCTTTATTTCTGACGAAATTCGAATGGCATATAGGAGGGATATAGGGATGAATATACACGATGATATTTTTCAAAAAAATAAAAAATTTTGCCCAAAAATGGGGCGGGGCAGCCATGGGCCAGCCCCATCAACCCCTAAATAAAATGAATATTTTAATCAGTACAAGTATACAATAGGAGTCCAAAACTCAACTTTCAAACCGTAGCTCCGCAAAATGCGAAACCACCTCCATTAAATAGCTTATTGAAAATTATATACAATTAAAGGTGATTTTGATGCGTTTCAAGTTTTTATTTGAGAGATACAGGTCTAGGAAATTGGTATTTGGGAATTTTATTCAGATCATAACTTTCTATCTGTACATTATTTTTGTATGAAATAAATTTTGTATTGTTCTTTATTTAATTATCTACAACTTTCATGTAAAAAGTTTCTTTATTTGAGGTATAAAGGTGGAACCAAAATTTGGTCCCAAAATGAATAAATAATAAATTAAATAAAAGGATTTTTTTATTTTGGCCCTTATCTCCCCCTACTTTATTCCTTGTCGAGCTAGTCATCAAGATGCCTCGGTCTCGAGGTTTCGGGTAATAAAATATTTACAATATTTTTTTCTTTTTCTTTTCTTTTCTTTATTCTATAATTTTGGCTTTAAAAACTGTATTTTGTACACTATTTACATACACATGCATGAATACTAAGATGCAGAAATTAAGGGTATTTACGAGCATTTACCATGGTTTTTAAGGACAAAATGAAAGAATAAAGATGATGAAATGTGGATTCATCGTCCCCCTATATTTTTCCTTTGCTAGTCCCTAGCAAACACTTATGCAATAAGTGCAGAAAGAAAAACAAAGAAAATAAAAAGAAGAAAATTAGATTAAGTATAATTATCAAACTTGTCTTCACAAAATCAAAGTTTGGAGCTTAAATCGGACCTTTAGAATTTTAGTGCGGGCGGAACCTTAATGAGAACCGGATTTGAAATTCAACAGCCTTCAAGAATCCCAAAACTCCGCTCAAGTCTCCTTAATAGCCAGATCAGAAATATTTCAACTCATACGCAAACCCATATGACTATGAATCTGACTCGTACAGTGTAAATGATGGTGGCTCTCCCCAACTGAAATGACAAAGAGACTGACTTCTCCAATATGACAACCCAATCCCCAATCCAACAACTCATTCCTCAAGGAGCAAGGTATTCCCTTCTAAATTCAAGTGGCAACCAGCTCAAGAGGAGGGGGTGAAGAGAAGAATGGACGGTAGCCAGTGTAGCTACCTATCCTAGGATGCAAGACCAGTGTAGTCAAGTCATCCAGCTGCAGGCTCGCATGATTTGACTTTTTAGCTCAAGCTTGCTTATTGGCTATATACATATGTACACTCCGGCAAGCATTTTTATTTTGGGATTTTATCACTTGTGCCCCTCCGAGATATCGCAATATCAGTTATACCCCTATCTTTTTGGTAATATCAGTTGTGCCCCTAACTTCTTGCTCCGTCACCAGTTGTGCCCTTTCGTCAGATTGACCGTCAAAAAATTAAAATAACCATGGTTTATTCAAACCATGGTGTGGTTAAGAAGGGTATTATGGTCCATACCCTTCTTCATCTTCTTCCTCCTCCATTTGCTCTTCTTCCTTCTCTTCATAATTTCTCTCTCTTACTAACACCTTCATGCATCCATCGAATCTCTAAAATTTTTACATTTCCACGGACATATCACTCGTTACGGATCAAACGATGAATTTTATTGAATTTTTGGATGACTTTTTATGAATCAATTAGTCAAAAATTTATCAAAATTTAAGAAAAAACTCAACTCCAGTTTCAGCTTCAGCCACAGGTGGAGGAAGAGGGCGGAAGGACCGGAGGAGGCGCGGGGGCAGGGACAGCGACGGGGGCGGCGGGCTGGGAGGGGGCGGCTCAAGGGAGGGAGCACAGGGACGGGGAGGCGAGGGGGCTGGGGAAGGGGTCGGGGCTGCGGGCTGGGAGGGTGCGGCGGGCTGGGAGGGGGCGGCTCAAGGGAGGGAGCACATGGATGGGGAGGCGAGGGGGCTGGGGATGGGGTCGGGGCTGCGGGCTGGGAGGGTGCGGCGGGCTGGGAGGGGGCGACTCAAGGGAGGGAGCATAGGGACGGGGAGGCGAGGGGGCTGGGGAAAGGGTCGGGGCTGCGGGCTGGGAGGGTGCGGCGGGCTGGGAGGGGGCGGGGCTGGGAGGAGGCGGCGCGGGGCAGGGGCGGGGGCAGAGAGGGAGGAGGAGGAGGAGCCGGAGGAGGAGGAAGAGGATGGGCAAGAGGAGGAAGAAGAAGAGGATGAGGAAGATGATGTAAAATGACTTCCTAACCTTTTTTAAAAGTAATTCCGCCTATGTCCTCAAAGTTAACGGCCGTTTGCACTGTGGATGGACGGTCACTAACCCGAGGGGCACAAGTGATAAATTAGCAAGTTTTGAGGGGCACAACAAGTTTTGAGGGGCACAACTGATATTACCAAAAAGATAGGGGCATAACTGAAATTGCGATATCTCGGAGGGGCAGAAGTGATAAAATCCCTTTTATTTTTGTACAGGCCTGTCCACTTTTTTGGAGTTTTTTATTTTTGCATATTTTTGAATACTATATACAGCAGCATTTACATAGGGAGTTTTTCCTCTTGAGCTAGTAGACTATCCCTCTTTTGAAGCTTTATCGCAACCTACAATCTCCTGTCCTCAAAACTCATCATCACCAGATGGGTTGGGATGCACTTCCCTCCCTAGAGGAGGACAAATGTTTCCACCTGTGTGCCTCTCATACCGGCAAATCCAACCCCCTCACCACTCCAACTGAGTTGAGCCAAGTGAAAGGTGCAGGTGTACAAGTTAGTTCATTATCAACAAGAGTCATGCGTGTGCTCCGAAATACTCTACTTAGGCAATCAAGAATCCATTGAACCAAGTCTCGTGATCCTCAAAGAATTAAGTCAACCTGACATGAAGTACCTCAATTCCAGCTCCGATAAGGTTCTTGTTAATTAGGTAGATTTAAGGTCCAACCAAGCTCCAATCATCGGATTTTACTTAGACTCATTCAACAATCAAACTCAATCCGAAAATTGTGAATGCTATGCAAATGCCATGCAAAATGCGGAAAATTTTTTTGAGATGCAATTTTCAAAGATTTTGAACTTTTTATGGATTTTTGAAAAGATGATGCATATGCATTTTTGGATTTTTCAAATGTTTTTGGACTTTCGTTTTGCAAATGTTTTTGGGATTTTTGAAAACAAAAAGGTTTTGGCCAAAAACTTAGGTACAAATATTTACACAGGGATGCATCTTATATTTACAAGAATTGGATTTTAAGAATTTACAAGGGTAAGTGGTCGATTTTATAGGTATATACAACACATAATTTTAGGATGGATGTATGTATTCCTCAAACTTATCAAAGATTTTGCAAACCATTTTAAAAACTATAGTCCAAAATACTTTTTACAAAGAATCTTTACAAATATGTACACACATTTGAAAATCATTTTGCAAAGGTTTTTCAATCAATATATATAAAATTTTCAAATATTTTTGCAAACATTTTTCAAACCATTTGCAAATCGTTTTTCAAACATTTTATTTCACACAAAGAAAATAAATTTTACAATCAAAATGTTTTTACAAAGGTTGAAAACATGTAACAAAACGTTTTTCAAATAGTATTCAAAAGATTTTCCACAACGATTTTCAAACTATTTTTCGAACATTTTGCAAAAAATATTTTCACCTGATTTATTAATCAATAAATACAAAAAGAATTTTGAGGAATAATCACTTATTTTTATTAAGGTTTTTAATGAATTTTATAAGTATAATTAGCCATATTTATTAGTAAAAATACGAAAGTATGAGTTATGGCTAAAGTATATACACAGTATATACGACCCCCCTATACTTAGCTTGAGTTATGTCCTCATAGATCGGAGAGAAAAGAGAAGACATAACTCATACTGAGTATAGAAGAATCTAAAGATTAAGAGATGAAGAAATGAATAAGAAGTCGATCGTCCCCCCTATACTTAGGATCAAATAATCCGAAGTATAGCAGACTGTACACAAATCGGGGAGGGTCAAGGGTGGAAATGAACAGATCGTACTCAGATTGTCTCCCCCTATACTTAGGGTAAAATATCCCTAAGTATAGACAAGAAAAGGATCAAAGAATTGGAGATCTCGGGGTGCACACTAACGAACGCAGATGACCTACCCTTTAATGTCGTATAATTGACGGTTTCGTTGCAGTCGGATAGATCCGCGTCGATCAAAAATAACCGCACGGCTCGATTAATCGTCGAATGAATTAATGCGCGGTTTTATGTTTATTTAGCCTGGGCAAGCCCCAGGGTCGACTCAAGGAGGCAAAGGAACAACTCGGGATCAAATCAGATGGATTAGATCGTGGTTTTCCAAGTGGGATTTTTTTATTATTTTTTATGCGATAAAAAGCCAATGCACAGATGCGAGTGAACTAGGTTATTAAGAAAATAAGCGACTTAGCCAATTTTAATTTTAATGTGATAACCCAAATCAGCCAAATGGTAATTTTTCTAAGAACCTAATCCAACAATGAATGCAAATGTATTTTTTTTGGAATTTTTGGGTTTAACACGCACACATGAAAAATGCAAACTTTTTTGGGGTTTTTATGCATTTTTTTCGTGCAAATGATATGCAAAAATTATGAAAAAATTAATGAAAGTTAAATATGATGAAATGAAGCTACACTGATTTTTTTATAATTTTCTGACGCTTTTTGATTTTTTTATGAATTTTTTACTGAAATTAGTGCAATTGTGAGTATTTAATTCCTAATTAATCCACGAAATCAAATCATCCAAAGACCTATTTATCTCAGGTATATATTTTAATAAGAAATCCAGAAGCTTTGAAATTTCTCAAAAATATTATTCGTAGAATTAATTAAAAATCATTTACAAAAATCGCTCTATAATTTATTTTATGCACAAGACAACTCCTAATTGGACGAAATTTGGACTGTAATTAAAGCACAATTAGATGCATCATTCACAAGTTTTTCACAATTTTTGGAGCAATAAATAAGTATGTGTGAATTTCAGAGCTTAAATGGGCAAACTATCATTGATTTTCAATTTCTGACTTCTGGTAAATAATCGGATGCTCACAAAAATACAAATAAATAGCCAAAATGTTCAGAATTAATTTGTCAACAACATGCTATTTTTGTATTAAAAAAATGATGCAAAATGATTGTCCAAATTAACACTCAAAGGTAGGGGTGTCCTCGCAATTCAGAAAATGAAATAAACAAATTAAAGATGTGCACAGAGGCACTTTTGGAAATACTTAAACATGCAGTGATGAATGTGCTATTTTCACAATAAATAAATAAAAACTGAATGGACCTTTCCTTCTAGGGAACGACACAGGAAAGGTGGGTGGCACTATGGCTTGAGGAGTTGGCGGCGGTCGTGTGGCGCTTGGCGCGGAGGGCGCGCGACCTGGAGGTTGGGCAGCGCAAGAGCGCGCACGGGGTGGCGCGGACGGCGTCGCTCGAAGCGGCGGAGCTAGGGCGGCGTGGACCTGGGCACAAGGGCGGCAGCGCGCTTCATCGCTGGCGACGAGCTTTGCGGGCGGAGGGCGGCTAGGCGCGGAGGGTCGGTGGACGAGGCGCGCTAGAAGGCGGCGCGCGCGACCGGAGGTCGGCGCGGAGCCGGGCTCGCGGGCGGTGGTCGAGGAGTGCGGCTGGTTTGCCCGCGCGTGGAGGCGCGCGACTGTGCGCCGCGGAGGAGGTGGCGCCTGAACGGCTGGAGCGTGGGCTCCTGGCGGAGGCAGACGGCTGCTAACACGGATGTTGAACGGCAAGTTGGCGCGGCGGGCCGCGGGCAGGCCGCTGGCAGTGGCGGGCGGAGGTGCACCAACGGGGTGACGCACTGATGTTGTGTGGCAGCGTCCTGGAGGGCAAGCCGGTGGCCGCAGGTGGCGTTAACGGTGGAGGCAGCCTGCTGTTCCTGTATGTCGAGGACAACGGGGCTGGAGAACGCGCTTGAGCGCGGAGAGCCGCTGGCGTGCGACGGCCTGGCTGGCGGCGAGGATGTCCAGGGGAAGCTCGGTTGTCCTGCAACTTTTTTTGTTTTTGTTTTGTTTTGTTGTTTTTTTTTGTTTGTAAACAGTAGAATAGAAAATACAATGAAGGTATGGTGGTGATGGTGATTGAAGGTGTGGTGATGAAATGAAAAATTATGTGGTTTTTATGTGATGATGATTATGATATGAATCAACAAGAAGAAAATTTTGTTAGATAAAAAAATGACAAGGAAAAGAAGAGAGATACTTACCTATGATTCGCCGAAAGTGAAGTCGTGTCGTGCGGCTTCCGTCGTGGCCTCGAGAAGGATGGCAGAGTCCTTCGAAGCTGAGCAAGTCCAATGGATCTCGCGACGCGGCAATGGTGATGCCGCGGATCTCGCCTTGAGGTTGTCGTCGCTCGACTCGTCTCCTGCAGCTGTCACCTGAAGGTTAAAGGGGTCGACCTCACTTCTCTCAAAAACGGCGGATGATGAACAATGGAGAAGATGAGGTGAATATAAAGAGGAGGGGGGAAGTTAGAAAATAGGTGGAGAAAGTGGAGAATATGGGGAGTTATTGGCTTGGAGTGGGGAGTAAGAAAAGGGAGAAGAGGTAAGAGGGAGATATAATAATAATAGAATAATAATATAAAATAAGTAGGCTACTAAAAATAACAATAATTAAAATAATAATAATAAAATAATAAAATCCGAAAATAATAAAAATTAAATCCGAAAATCAAAAATTGGGGTGACATGTGGCAGCTCCAGGAGCTGCCACATATCGCTCCAAGAAAATTCAAAGATTAAATATAAAGAAAATCAAAAAGAAATAACAAAAGGGATTAAATCAAAAAGTGGTCAACATGAAAGTTGCTCGTCTCGACGAGATCTACAACTTTCGTGAAGGGTCAAAAATCAAAGGAAATCATCTGTACAAAAATGTATTTTTAGGTGGTACCTTATAGATATAAAATACCGCATTTTATCTTTTGTATTTTTTTGTCATTTTTAAGAGAGAGAAAAATCAAAATAAAAATAGAGGAAATGTGAAAAGATTATTTACAACTTAACCTAATTTTTTTTGGATTTTTAATAATGAAGAAAATAAAAAGATAAAATACAGGGGTAAAACGGTCATTATGTACAATGTACAAAAGGGGCCCAAAACCCAAGTTTTGCATACGAGCTCTGATTTTAATGAAATTAGTCTTCTTTCGAAGGTCTCTGAATGTATATTACTTTAAAAGTAAGTAGACCTAAATCAGACACTGTATGAGAGAGATATGCGCATTTTAAGGTTCCTAGCTTCAAACTTGGATTGGGATTTTATTGGTCAATTTTGCAAGTTAGTATTTTTTTGATATTTTTCTTTAATTGGTGTTAGTAATATATACATAATAGATTGGTTTTATTAGATTTGGAGTTAGTATAAAATATATACAAATAGGGTATTTTAGCTAATATACAGGTGAATATTTACAAGTGAATTTGGCTTCTCATTTAATGCAGATATGAATGCTAAAATGCAGATATTATCAATGCATACATGAATGCTAATTATGAAATATAAGTAGAAATATGCATCTAATTACTCGGGAACAAAGCTCTATTTTCAACTTTTAGAGTGATGAATCGCAGATTCATCACACACCCCTTATACTTAAGACAAAGTACATCCTAAGTATAGAAGACTGACAAAAAGGGGCGGCACCTTTTTGATATATAAATAAGATAGAAGAGGAAAAGAAGAAAAGTAGAAAAGAAGAAAAGAGAATACACAGATCTCATCTCAGTGTGCACCTCCCTATACCTAGGACAGAGTACATCCTAAGTATAGCAAAATCATAAGATGACAATGGAGTGGCAAACATACGGAAGAAGGAATGAATGATATGGACAAATGGATCTATACAGTGGAAGATAGAAGTGATATCATGTATGAAATGCAGGTGATGTGAGTCAAAGAGCACATCTCATACCAAATGAATAGGGGCAATGTCAACGGTCGGTGTATCATGATCTAGATATAGTTTCAGGTGTTGACCGTTAACGCAAAAGGTAGAGGAAGATGATAACTCGGATATATCAATGCTACCATTGTCATGTACCTTCCTGACCACATACGGTCCTTTCCACTTACTCTGTAATTTCCCTGGAAATAATTTCAGCCTAGAATCAAACAACCATACGCGCTGATCGGGCTCAAACTGTTTATGGTTGATATGAGAATCGTGTCATGTCTTTACTTTTTCCTTATACTACAGGCTGGTAGAAAAGGCTGTGTCTCTCAGTTCCTCCAGGGCTGCTGATGAAGCTACGTTTCATCATCTTTATTCTATCATTTTGGCCTTAAAAACCCTAGTAAATGCGTGTAAATAGCATTAATTCATGCATTTTAGCATTCATGCATATGTGTGTAAATACTGTATAAAATGCGGTTTTTTAAAGACAAAATTATAGAATAAAGAAAAGAAAAGAAAAAGAATAAAATATTGTAAATATTTTATGACCCGAAACCCCGAGACCTAGGCATCTTGATGAATAGGTCGACCAGGAATAAAGTAGGGGGAGATAAGGGTCAAATACCTATGTTATTTTCTTCATTCTTTATTCTCTTTGGGACCTATTTTTGGTTCCACTTTTTGTACCTCAAATAAAGAAACTTTAAACATGAAAGTTGTAGATAATTAAATAAAGAAAAATACAAAATTGATTTCACAGAAAAATAATGTACATATAAAAAGTTATGGTCTGAATAAAAATCCAGAATGCCAACTTCCCAGACCCGTATCTCATAAATGAAAACTCCAAATGCCGCATACTCACCTTTAATTGTATATAGAAGAAAACAAGCTAATTAATGGCGGTGGTTTCGCATTTGGCGGAGCTACGGTTTGAAACTTGAGTTTTGGACCCACATTGTGCATTGTACCGATTAAAATATTCAATTTATTATTTATTTATTATTTTTATAATTTTACATTTTTATAATGTTGTAAATAATACTTATAATAATTATGTACATTAAAATAAGAATAAAAACCTAAATAAAAACAAAAATAAAATACGTAAACATAAAATACATAGATACATTACCTATACATATCCCTATACAAAACATGTTTGTATTTTATTAAATATACAAAATAAATCAGAAAAATAAAATAAAAACATATTTGTGTAGATAAAAGTATTTTATAATTTTATAAAATCATAAATAAAAATAATAATATTAAAAATACCTAAATAAAAATAGAATACTTAAATACATAGATATAGATACCTATAAGGGTATAAATGCAAACTTGTAAAAATAAATCTCATAAAAATAATTAAAAATCGGAATAAAATACTATATAAAATAATAAATATTTTTTATTAAATAACCTTAAATTAATTAAAACATCATCTATTAAGTTTAATTACATTTACAAGGTATTTATTTAAGTTTTTGTCTTTTTGCGGATGACGTGGCCCAATCAGGCCACGCCATCCGTTGACCATGGGTCAACTCTGTGACCCAGGTCACAGACCGCTGGATATGTTCAAGTAGCCATCTTGCGGATTTATGGAGACCACGCCTTTCACCTTTTTGAGTCGCGTCCTTCACGACTTTTGACCCCTGTACATAGCTCTTACACGCCTATATATCATCTTGGCCATTGGAGGCATGTGCCGCCTCTGGCACCTCGATCAAGGAGCCGCCTCGGCCATGCTTCAAAAAGCCCCTTTCCTCCATTTTCAAAATTCGAACCCCTTTTGACTTCGTTTTGGCTCCTTAGGATGTGCTCCGGATCGACCATGGTGACAGCGTGGTCTCCAGCCATCTAGAGCGGGTCTTGGCGTGATCATTGGCCAAGTTCCATCATCTCCGGCCAAAAGGCCGTCGAGGTACCCATCTCAGGTTTCTAAACCTTTGAGGTCTGTTTTATTTCACATTTTACTTTATTTTCTTTACGCATTTCTATTCCTAGCAGTAGCTGTAGCATCCACGCACCCATTTCCGATTTTGCTTATCACCTATTCAATCACCTACGCCATCATCTCGTCGGAGTTTACTCCGGCGACCACCATCTTCACCACGCCACCATCCACCCCTGTTTCTAGCCCTGGAACCTATTACTGTTGCTCGCGAACTTCATCTGCAGGTCCAGGTGCCGAAGGACGCCTCATCTGGAGGCGAGTTTTTGCAAGAACAGCCCCCCCCCAGGTCGGCTGGAGCCTCGACGACAGGCCGAGGGCCACCCGTAGGCCGTCGACCCTATTTGCTCAACCTGGGCGTCGGGGAGAAGCAGCTGGAGGCGAACACGACCTCGGCCGTGGATTTTGGTGGCTGGAGGAGGCCCTTGCGCGCGAACAAAACTCGGCACGGCCGAGTTCTTCATTGGATCTTCCACCTGCAACCCACGTCGTAGGATCAAGAACACCCCGACGGGTGTACAGCTGCCGTCAGATCAAGTGTGCCTGGACCGTCCATTACGAATCAATCTTCTAATCCTGGCCACCCGTGCGAAGGGGTATCAGACCCTGTGGAGAGGACACGTGTCCAAGTGAAGCGATATTAGCCGTCCGCTCCCGCCTGCGTGGGTATTTTGCTATTCAACCCCGGGGTTTTTGACATTTAATTAAGAGCACCCAATCATTCATCTGCTGTAGATTTATTTTGTAACATTTGCGTCACAGCCCCCTGATGTTTGTGTGATTTCGTTGAGGCCCTCGCCAGGCGCGCGTGCATGTCACGTGCGCCCTGGCGTTTTTGCAAGTTTAGCCTTACTAGTTTGGGTATTGTCAATTCGTCTAGCAAAAAGTTTATTTAGTTATAATTTCTCTGGAAATATTGCAAAGAGGCCCTCGGATTTTCTGAATATTTCAAAAACGCCCCTACAGTTATGTATTTTCCTTATGTTGCCCTCATTTTATGCATGCTATTCTAAAACGCCAAAAAATTCCACAAAAATCATTTTAGCTCATGTTAACTTTCTCATTCACGCCACATTTTTGCATTGCATTTTTATTGCATTTCCATATTTATAAAAATTCAAAAACACTCATTTTATTCACTGTTTGCTTTATTTTGCTAATTAAAAATACCAAAAACATTCTAAAAATTACCCAAAAATCACAAAAATAGTAAAAAAGCATAAAAAGACCAAAAAGACTTTATTTGCTAATTTTTGGATATTTTTATCTGTATCTCTTTCTCTCTTTTATTACATTGCCTTTACATTCCAATATTGAAAAAGAAAAATTAATAAAATATAAAATATAAAAAGAAAATATAAAAATCAGTAAATTAAAAATCAAAATACAAAATTATAAAATTAAAAATAAAATAAAAAATATAAAAATTAAAAACCCACAAAAAATTAACATTAATAGACAATTTGATCACACACACACATTTTTGTGCACTTGTGCCCCGATCTACCTGTCTGCTCCCTGTGTTCGACCTCTACACATACTTGCACCTATAAACATTTTTGTTGTAGAGTTATAATAAATTTTAACTCCGCACATTTACTTTCATTGCTTGATATATTTGTCGTGGGTTAATTGTTGTTTGAATCAGGATTTTCGAGCGGTCACCACATCGACTGCGGTTTCGCCTTGTGAAACCGTACGACCCTCGGATTTTCTCGGTTCAACAGCTGCCAACTCTGCTTTCCTTTGTTCTCCTATACTCTCGGGATCCAATAATAACTCAGTAACTGTCCATAGTGACTTGTGCTTGATCTCCACTGGCAAATGGCACGGCTTTCCATAGATGATTAGAAAGGGAGATGTCCCTAATGGTGTCTTGAAGGAAGTCTGATAGGCTCACAAGACCGAGTCCAAAAGCTACGACCAATCCTTTCGGTCTGGGCAGACAACCTTCTGTAAGATAGTCTTGATCTCCCTGTTCGATACTTCAGCAAGACCATTAGTCTGAGGGTGATATGAAGTGGCAATACGATGGTCAATGGCGAACTCATCTGCCAGGGCCCTAACCTGTCGTTAATAAAGTAAGACCCCCCATCTGAAATCAGAACTCTAGGTACCCCGAACCGTGAAATGATATTTTTCCTCAAAAGCGACACACGGTATTAGCATCTGCAGCTTGAGCGAGGATGGCCTCAACCCAACGACTCACATAATCCACATCAAGCAGAATGTACTCAAACCCCTAACCCTTAGGAAATGGGCCCATGAAATCAATCCCCCATGCATCAAAAACCTCACAAAAGTGAATGGGCTGTATGGACATCATGTCTTTCTATCTGCAAGTACCTATCTTCTGACAGTCAGTATATCTCTTCACAATTCATCAGAATCCTTGAAGAGAGTAGGCCACCAAAGGCCGAATTGGAGCACCTTTTGTGTTGTCTGTCTCCCAGAATGATGTCCTCCTGCCTCAAGCTTGTGGCAGTAGGTGAGGACGCTATGCTGCTCTTCTTGAGGAATGCACCTCCAGATGCTATCCCCTTCTTCATGATAAAGGATGTGATCCTCCCAATGGTAAAACTTGGCCTTCGCAAGGAAGGTCTCAAGTTTCTGCCTGGGCCAACCTTGTGCAACCGTCTTAGCGACAAGATAGTTCACAATGTCGGCGTACCATGGGAGCGAGGTGATAGCCAAGATCGCCTCATCTAGAAATGTCCCTATAATAGGTGCGTTGGGCTCAGATTCCTCAAGGTTCTCTAGGCGGGAGAGGTGAACCGCCACCACATTCTTAACTCCAGGATTATCCTTAATCTCAATGTCAAACTCCTGGAGCAGAAGGATCCATCTGGTAAGGCGATCTTTGGCATCCTTCTTGGCCATGAGATATCGGATGGCGGTGTGATCTGTAAAGATAGTCACTCTAGAACTGAGAATATATGATCGGTACTTATCCAAAGCAAAGACTACAGCTAGCATCTCCTTCTCAGTCACGGTGTAATTCCGTTGAGCAGCATCCCCGGCAACAGCGCCATTTGATTAACCCGAAAATGTGGATGGTCTAAATGCCTCACACAAGGCGGAGACAAAGTCATTGTGGCGGCCCTCTATAAATCCCAGCTAAGTCAACAATTAACCCACAATAACAATCAAACAATGAGAAGCAAATGTGGAGTTAAAATTTATTATAACTCTACAATAAGTGTGTATAGGTGCAAGTATGTGTAGAGTGTCGAACTCAGGGAGCAAGCAAGATAGATCAAGGCAATAATGCTAAAAAATGTGAAAATGACCAAGTGCCTACAAGTGTGCAAATTTTCATGGGTTTTAATTTCATTTTATTTTATATGATTTTTTATTTTATAATTTTATATTTTGATTTTTAATTTATTGATTTTGTATTTTCTGTTTATGTTTTATATTTTTGTATTTTCTTTTCCTTTTAATCAAGATATAAGATATATATATATAAGGAATATATGTATAAGAGAGATGAGAGAGATATATAAATAGGTAAAAATAGCCAAAATATAGGAAATAAAGTTTTTTTGTAATTTTTATATTTTCTTAATGTTTTTGTAATTTTTCTAAATTTTTCCTGATTTTTTGGTATTTTTAAAGACAAAAATACTAGAAAACAGTAAACAAAGTTGTTGGCTGAAATTAAAATGAGGATAAAAATATCAAACGGATTCCAAAACTCCTCAAATTAATATTAAAATAAAGAAAATAGAACAGAGAAAATTTAGAGATAAAAATTATATTTTTAGGATTTTTGAGGAATTTTTAAGATTTTTAGGAAGTTTATAGGTGTTTTGCTATTTTTAGGGTTTTACTTTACTTTTTTTAGATTTTTGGACTGAAGTTAAAAGAAACAGAATCACAGAAAAGTATTTTTTAGAATTTTTGACGGGGTTTTATTATTTTTTTAGTATTTTCTAATGCAAACAGTAGTAAAAATGCATGTTTTTGAATTTTTTATAAAAATTAAAATGCAACAAAATGCAAAATAAAAATATGGACATGAAAATACAATGCAACATGCACACAAGGTGATTTTTTGGTGATTTTTAGGGTTTTATCAATGCATGAAATAAATAGAGACAACAAAGAGAAAAATCAACACTGGTAGGGACGATTTTGTGAATAAAGAAAAGTCTAGGGACCTACGTGCAATTTTATCACAAAATATGTAACCAATAAATAAAGTTCCAGGACCAATCACAAATAACCAGACCTGCAAGGGTACGCCTCGAATTTCTCCAGGCCCGCGCGTGACTACGCACGCGCCTGGGGAGGACTGAAATGCAAATACAAAAACCTTAGGGGCCTACTTGCATTTTTTTCCAAAAATATTACACTTAATAAAGCAGTTCCTGGACTAAAACTAAATACAAAAACTCGTAGGGGGTCCTAGCAAAATTCCCACCACCCCACGTACGTGAGTCACGTGAGGTGACGTGGACTGGGACCCAAATGCAAATAAGGAAAGTCTAAGGGTCTAAATGCAAATATCACAAACATTTTAAACTGCAAATGAAGGTTTGTAAAATAAATATTAAATTCAAAAAGTGCCTGGGTGGCGATGCAAAATACCCAGATCAAGCGTGGATCGAACGAACGAGGGCGCTCCACTTGCCACGCGTCACACCCACGCGTGACGATGACGGTTTGTGATCCAACGCTCCGGATTAGATCTTCCCCGGTGATCAAATGGTGGACGCTTGGCGAGATCAGACGGCTCCTGTGCAATCTGGAGAGCAGCCAAGATCCAACGGCGGAGAGGCATGGACGAAGAACAGGGAAGCAACGCTGGCGAGGAGAGCTTCCCCGCTCCAGATCTCGGTCCTCTGGTGGTCTTCAAGTTCCAAAATTGGCCGACAGCTCCCTGGTGTGGTCCTCTATCTCCTGGCTGCTTCAAAATACTCCGGTGGTGGCCGGCGCTTGCTGGGGAAGGCAGCGGAGCTGGAGGGCTTCTGCACCTTCGACGAGGCTCAAAATGTGCCCCAGGTGAACTTCAAGTGCTCCTGGACCTGCAAAAAGCATGAGAGGGTCGAGGGCAAAGTGCCTCAACCCCGTGATGGAGTAAAGGCGACGTGGAGCGGCGGTACGGTACGGTGGCCGGAGCGAGCTCTGGCGAGGGTATGGTTTGGGTGATTCAATGGACGAAACGCAGAACTAAAGGGGTGAATCGAATCCTAGGACTATTGGGAATAAAATACGCGAAGAAATTAGAAGAAAATAAAGCCCTCGAAGGTGGTATACTTGATGTGGGAGAACCTCGACAGAGTGCTTGGCCGGAGGTGTTGGAGTCGCCTCAGGGCTCGCTCGACCAACCTGACGCACAGAGGGAGGAGCTGTCACCTTCCTCTCTCGATTGGGCATGATAGGAGGAGCGGAGCTTGTGCAAAAGGGGTTCAAATTTTGGTTTGAAAATCGAGTCTCCATATAAAGGGTTGATGGATGGCTGTGAAGAACGAGGCGTAGCAGATGCATCGTCGATCCAAAGATCGAGGTTGCACAAGGGCGGGCATGCCCGATGATCGAGGATCAAAAGTCACGAAGACACTAACTCGAAAGGATGCAAGGCAAGCCTCGAAAAAATCAAGAAAGAGGGGTCAAATCGAGGTTCTGACAAAGGGACAGAGGGGAGGACAGGCAGTTGACCGCGGTCACCGTGGACTGTCACATGGTTGGTCCACGTGGACCAACCAGGAAAAAACCTGCAAAAATTCATTGAAAATTCATTTAAAAATAGTAAATGAATTTATTATTTTTAGAGTATAAAATAAAAAAAATATTTATTATTTTATGAATTATTTTATTACGATTTTTATTTATTTTTACGAGGTTAAAAAATACAAGTTACCTTCTTAGGCCTATATAGGTATGTATATCTATGTATTTTATTAATTTATTTTTATTTTGTATATTTAATCTTACCTTTTGTTTATTATTTTATAAATTTATAAAATATTTTTATACACTTAAATATATTTTATTTTGTTTTTCTAAAGTGTTTTGTACACTTAATAAAATAGGAGAATTAATTGTATACGTAGATGCACAGGTATTATACATAGGTATGATATACATGTATTTTATTTTTGTTTTTTTCTTGTATGTTTATTCCTATTTTAATATATATATATATATATTATAAATAATATTTACAAAATTATAAAAATATAGAATTACCAAAATAAAGAACAGTAAATAAAATGAATATTTTAATCTGTACAAGTATACAATAGGGTCCAAAACTCAACTTTTAAATTGTAATTCCGCAAAATGCGAAACCACCTCCATTAAATAGCTTATTGAAAATTATATACAATAAAAGTGATTTTGATGCATTTCGAGTTTTTATTTGAGAGATACAGGTCTGGGAAATTGGTATTTGGGAATTTTATTCAGATCATAACTTTTTATCTATACATTATTTTTGTATGAAATCAATTTTTTATTTTTCTTTATTTAATTATCTACAATTTTCATGTGCAACGTTTCTTTATTTGAGGTATAAAAGGTGGAACTAAAAATAGGTCCCAAAATGAATAAAGAATGAATTAAATAAAAGGAATTTTTATTGTATTTTGGCCCTTATCTCCCCCTACTTTATTCCTTGTCGACCTAGTCATCGAGATGCCTCGATCTCGGGGTTTCGGGTCATAAAATCTTTACAATATTTTATTCTTTTTCTTTTCTTTTCTTTATTCTATAATTTTGGCTTTAAAATTGTATTTTGTACACTATTTACATACACATGCATGAATACAAAGATGCAGGAATTAAGGGTATTTACGAGCATTTGCCAGGGTTTTTAAGGCCAAAATGACAGAATAAAGATGATGAAATATGGATTCATCAATATGAAAACTAAACAAAAATACATGCATCATATAATTGCATTGCTATGTATTTTAGTATGCACTTCTGCATGGAGACTTGAAAACGAGAAGATATTCACACATGCATATAATTGATCGAAATTCGATAAGTAGATTAAAGTAGCTCATGTACCTGTATTCGACCTTGGTAGACTTGCAAAGTATAAATTTTCTACAACATTCAAATATTGTGATTTTTGATCGATCGTTTTTCGCCTCCTATACTACGAGAATTGTTGATCATTAAAGAGGCAATTTGGCCTTCATCAAATGGCGTCGTTGTCGGGGACACAACTCATCTTTATTTATTTGTTGAATTTTGATATATTTTGTGTTGAATATTTCAAAATTTGCAGGTCTTCTTTTCATGCATTGTTTTTTCATCATTTCCTCTGACTAATTTCCTTGTTATTTTTTCTAACATTTCTCTTTTGTGGCAGGATTCATGAAAATCATGGATGTTCCATGGAGGTGTGGAGTTGGGAGCTCCCGCTGAGAAAGTCACAAAAGAATCGACAAAGAATTATAGGAAGTTTAGTTAGCTATGTTTGCATTTGCATGTTGTAAAAAATATATATTTGTATTGCATAGGCATTTTAGCGTTCCTCGTTTGAGGGCACGCGTGATATAAAAAAGAAAAGAAAACAAGGAAAAAAAGAGAAAAAAAAGAGAATTAGATCACTAGATGATATCCCCCCCCCCCCCACACACACACTTGCACATATACACTCACCCCCCTTTCCTCTCCCTGTATATTTCATACTATCACTCTTCCCCCTCTCACATCTTAATCTGTACACAAAGCATACCCCCTCTCATCTTTTATAAAAATTCATTCCTCCCCCTTGTATCTTAGTGTAAATGCTCCTCCCAATACAGAGCCTCTCATCTCTGTATATTTAACCGAGCCATGGCTTCATATCACTTGTGCTATGAGGACATATCAAAAGTTAAGTATATGGGGGTATACCGTATATTACTGTATATTTACTTTATCCATAGCTCGTATATTTTAAAACTTTTTGAAAAAAATCAACTTGGTTTAAGTAAACCTGTGAATTGAGTTTTGTAAAAATTCCTGTAAAAATTTTTTCTTAAAAATTGAGAGATTAACTTGTTGTAAATAAATCCTTTTTCAAAAACTCCATAAATTTTTTTCTTTGATAGAGACTTTGACTACTAGGCTTAAAAATGAGTAGATACTTTTCGATGAGGGAACTTTGATCTCCCTTAGCAAAATGGGTGGTTTAGAGGACATTGGATATGGCTTCATCCGTAAGGAACACATGTCCATCTAACGGCCCGTACTTACACTCATACTGGCTGAGAGTATATGCAACTATTCATATAAGTCTGGGTCAGTCATAGTCTCTCAAAAGAATAAAATAATTAAAATCCATAAAATTTTGTAAAAACAAAAATCACAAAATTCATTGACCAAGAAGTTGGTGTGTTCCTCACACATTCGCATTCACTCAAGGCTTGAGGATTTTGAGGACACTTGATTTCTATGATCTAGAGAGTCCGAGATAACATGCCTTAGTCATTAGGGTTTTAAACTTAATAATCCAAACTTCTCTAGTTTGAAAGATTTGAGTTCTATATTGCACTCTTCATCTCTACCTTCAAAAAGAATATGACCAACAATTCACTCTCACAACTGCATGATTGATGAGATGAGTTGAGTTATAACCTAAGGAACTAGGACTGTGATTTGAGTTTAGACTCGTTCTAATGATGTTCGGGGACGGGATGAAGTTAATGAAGGCTTTAAGGAACGTGAGTGTCAGTAAAATCCTAGCCATTATGTGAACAAGTTCATATGCTATCTCTTTGATATTTACCTATGTGCCAGTATGTGATGAAACATAATTAATTATTGATCAGTGTGCGCCAATTTTGGTAAAAGCAGTGGAGCTAGCCAAACAAATGAAATAAAAATAGAGAGAAGTTATCTCAGATAAAAGCTCTATCATTAAAGTCAATTTTTAAAAGAGCTTTCACCAAAGGCGAGCGCTCCCAAATATTTTCAAAGTGTTCAACTGAGCTAAGCGCTAATTAGGACCAAGGAATCAGGCTAGCACCGTAAAAGGGCTCTGCATGTATAGTGATATAAGTATGGGTGTCGAAGGTATCTTAAATACTTAAAAGAGACACACCCCGATGTACTCCTAGAAAAACAAGTGCAGACGACTTCGAACTCTTTTGACAGACACATTGATCAACAAGCTAAAAATAAAAAATGTGTTGAGTAATAAGTCACTTGAGAAGCCCCTTGTTCCAATGTGAGGGAGAGAAAAATAGACACAATCCTATGCCCTCCATCATCTGACCGTCTATATACATTTCAAGTCTGACAAACTAATGAGATGGTTGACTGAAGCAAGAATAGACTTATTCCCTAGTGTTGAGGATTAGGTCTAGAGGAGAGTATCCTGGACTGGAACTTTGGGTGATGTCTCGACTCTCATGAAATGCAGTACACTATTTCATATCCTTATATTATATGTAGAAAAATAGAGTCTAATAATTAGAGAAGTGGGATTCCTTCTGACTAGAGCATGGTTGAACCCAGAATTTTAGGATCACTTAAATTGATGGTCTTCAAAAAATTGAGCCTTGAATCTTTCACATGCACTGTCAAGAATTAATCTGACTCCTTCATTCTTTAGATGCTCGAGGATGAGCATAGTTTAAGTATAGGGGTATGATGAATCTTGTATTCACCATATTAAAATCCAATTATTAAACTCGTGACTTAAATAAACCAATAAAAATCACAAATAGTTCCTCATTATTATCTTGTATTATATTGTGTATAATTGACATATAATTATTGTATTTAATTATTTTTATTTACTTTGTAATTGTTTTATTATTAAAACCCATAAACAATTTTCTATAATTTCCTTAACATTTAAAAGAACTAAAAAACACAAAAAACATCAAAACCAAGAATCGGTTTTTTAACTCTAAAAATACCCCAAAATACACTTTTATAGAAATGGCCTCTTTTGACTTTTTGTCCAACATGAAACTTGTAGCTCTCATTGAGATCTACAACTTTCATGTTTTGACTTTTTTTCTTAAATTTGCCTCTAATTAATTCTTTTAGATTTTTCTTTACTTTTACCTTTTTGAAAATTCTGATTAGGCCACATGGTGCCTCTGGGCTGCCTACAGGGCTCGCCTCTTCTCTTGCCACCCACCTCTACCTCTAACCGTCTGATCCCTCTGAGTCGCCTTCATCTCATATGTTCCTACTATCTTCTTCCATAGCCGTCTGAACATCGCCTTCTTCGCATCTGGACCTCTCCATCACACCTAAACCACAGCCACAGGATCCTCCTTCTCACCTTACGTCTGCCCTCGTGCCACATCATCGACTCACCCCCTGCCGTTGGATGATATCCTAAGCTCCATCTTCATCGTTCCTCGCCCCTCTACTCACAACTGCTCATCACTTGCACCATCCTAACCATACGATCTGATCTTAGATCCGATCCTCACCACTCGTCTCCGCCCTCACCTACACCGCCAAATCTGATCTGATCAGATTGTAGCCCTCCACCAGCACCTCCATCTCGACCGTTGGATCATCCAACGGCCTAGGCCTTGTCTTCCTCCTCAAACGCCCTTCCTTCCCCAAGCATTACACCTGTGATCAACTCCTCCCCCTTCCTATTTTAGAGCCTATGTCAGCCACGCTCCCCTTCTCGTAATGCGACCTCCATGGACCCTACTCTTCTACCATCCTCGCGCCAACTTCAATACTACCTCCATCATTCCTCCAATCAATCCTACAGGCGTCCAACCTTCCCCGACACCATGTAACCCCCGACGAGCTCTCCTATAAATACCTTCCCTCTGCCCTCTGTCACCTTCATCCACCATTCTCAAGGGTTTGGCGCAGCTTCCCCCGTCCTCTGGTGATAGCGGAGGGTGGTGGCTCAAGGCGACGACTGCCATCCCCCTCCGATGTGATCCACGGCCCTTCCGACCAGGTCGTGGCCGCCTTGCTGATCTCACCGGGCGACGATTGGAGGCTCCCAAGGAGCCTCCGCCCAAGCCACTGCTTCCACCAAACACCTTGCTCCGACCAAGTACTTTTCCTTTTTTTTCCTTGATTTTCTCCTAATTATCCCATTACCTAAACTCGTCTTCGTCCCCATCTAACCACCTCTGCATTTCAACCACACCACCTTCATATTTGCCAATACCTCCACTCATGTCATCCCTTCTCCAGAACCCCTCCCCACTCCGATCCGCTTCCTCAGTCGTCTCTGGCAGCGGAAGCTTCAGGCCTCCACTCCCGTCGCCTCCATGGCCGCCATTTCACCTCACTTCACTCACACACATCAATAGCACGCTTCGCCTATTCCTCTAACGCATGCAGATACAAGATTCATCAATGGCCAAAGTTCCAGCACCAGCTCCGATCTGTAGCTCCGCCACTGGTGGCACGAGCTCGACATGCTAATCCATTCTCCCTCGGAGACCCACCGCATCTCCAACTCCTTCGCAGGGACCTCAGCTAGCTTCTCTGACCTTCACAAGGCCTCATGGAGCATGGAGGCGCCACGGGGGGTTGTCGGAGCACAGCCTTCTCCGGCAGCCTACGACGGAGCACGAAGAGCAGTTGTCGTCTGATTGTTTCGATCAGATGGTCCAGATGACGACAGTGGCAATCCTAAGCCTTACGCAGAACCAATAGGCTCCGAGTCCATGAGCCTCTCACTGAGCCACCGATGCCAACAACGTGTCCCCGACCTGACCCCCTTACGTGCATCGCGCGTGGGGGTGGGTAATTTGCACTGATGACCATGGAGTATTTTGATATTACATTTTGGTCCTCCAAGTGTGTGCCTCACATGCGTGCTTGTGGCATTTACATGGAGGCCCTTGCAGATTTCAAAAATTACGGATATGCCTCTATGTAGTGGAGAAATTACAATGGGCCCTGTTGGTTTTTGCAAATTGCAAATAGGTTCCTCCAGGGACCTATTTGTGGTTATTTATCCTTTTATTTCTTGTATTTTTATTACATTTATGCCTTTGCACTATTTACTTCATAACTTAAGCATCGTAGGTGGAGAATTGCATGATTTCAGTGTCATTTTGTTCCTTATTTCATCATCTATCTCATGGCATGTTTATTTTTCTCATCTGACACTATTTAAATATGATGAATTTTTATTTCCATTTGATATGTCTCTACCATTGAATGGAAGTTTGTTCCTAATTTTTATGCTCAAATTGACTCTGATTTCAAACCATAATCTGTTGCTCGATTTAGTGATCTTACTATGGTATAATTGTAGTAGTCATTTGCATACATAACACTTTCATTTAATCATTCATTTTACCCATACATCACCTTTAAATTACATATGAAAACCAAACAAAAATGCATGTACCATATAATTGCATTATTCTGCATTTTAGTATGCACATCTACATGGAGACCTGAAAATGAGAAGATATTCACACATGCATCTAATTGACTAAAATTTGATAAATAGATTAAGTAGCTCGTGTCCCTGTGTTAGATCTTAGTAGACTTGCCAAGTATAAATTTTCCACAACATTTAAAGATGTGGTTTTTGATCAACCATTTTTCGCCTCTTATAATACGACAATTGTTGATCATTAAAGAGGCAAATTTGACATTCATCAATATACATATATAGCTTAAGATATGGTGTATACCTATGTATGTTAATTAGTTATTGTGGCAAAGATTGTAAATGTAATTTTATCCATGACGTATGGTATGATTATTTATTGATTCATATAGATTATTTATATGATCTCTTATGATACCAATATTTAGTCAAGAAAGAAGATTTCTGCATATAGTTATACGTGATGCGAGAAGAATAGTCATATAGTAGTGTTACCTTTGCATATTCTATTAATGACGATCCCAGAGATGGCCTTTAATAATTAAAAAGTCTGCCCGTAGTAATATTTTAGTTATGAACTAATAATCGTTATTGATACATATCATGTTTAATAATGATGTCTCGAACTTTAACTCGGCTTGATATTAACATGTCATTATACCATGAGTATTAATTATAACTCTTATCATTTTATCCATCTATATGAAGTTAACTTAGTCTGTGTGTAGTTATTAAATAAATGTCTATAGTTTTCGATCAGTTGTATTGTATACTAATGTTATCGTAGATGGTAAAATATGTGTTAATAATATAATTATGTTGGTTGTCAAAACGGTACAACCTAATTGTAAATGAAATGATTACCTGGAAATAAATATATAGTATGTAAAGACTCAATCTGATATTATATAATGAATAGGTGTGTTATATTTATTAGATGTTTTCAATAATGAAGACTCTCTGATTAATGTAACTAAAAAATTCATTAATGTATTGAATTGAAGATGAATATTGACATTTAATTGGTATGCGGAGCTAAGTACTACACCTAAGGTGGGAGCCACCTCTAGAGTCTGTTTATCGAGAGCCTAAAGGGCAACACCTTCTAGGGATATCATGTTCGGTAGAACCTAGTGGAAAGTCTGCACATTGACTCAGCTGATGTCATAACGTTCCAAGTAGTGACTGAATGATCGCTTGCGTCGGCAGTAAAAGCCACCAAAGCTGACTAACATCTGATGAAATGAGAAAAATTAGTATAATGAATAAGCTAAGTGCTTATGAGGAAGTCAAGTGCTTATGTCAAAATTACGTGTTTATATGAAAGCTAAGTACTTGAGTGAAATGCTAAGTGTATATGTGTAATTATGTGTAATGCTAAGTGTATATGTGCAATTACGTGAAAGCTAAGTGTATATGTGAAAATTAAAGTAAATATGGGCCATGTGTAAATAATGTGAATATGTGAGTGTATATGGAAAATATTATATGTTATGTTATATGAATACCCTTATTTATGATAATAATTATGAGTAAGTTATTTGCCGATTATGAATTGCATTTCTATATTGTAAGATAAGGTATAATTGTGGGTCTTGCTAATGAAGGTATATTTATGTAAAATATTTATTTATACAAGATTTGTATTTTGTCCTTTGATACGTTTACATGAAAATGGGTATGAAAAATCATGAACTTCTTTTTTTATAATTTGCAAGTGTTACTAATGGTACTCATGAACAGTGTTGGTGAATATTATCCATAAATGGAAAAGAAGATACATAGTAAGTTCTCATGTTGTGATTATTTATGTTAAGAATGATTTTTTAATAGTAGAATAGTGAATACTTGATTTATATGCTAGTTGATTTGACCTTATCTCGACACATACTGAGCTTTAGGCTCATACCATATATTCTCATATTTTTATTCCATGTCACTGTGAAAACAAATTTAGTTGCAGTTGAAGACTCATTGCGATATATGAAGGAAGGATATCATTGTGCATATTGGAACGAAGGATCGTGGTGTTGTAGATATGTATATTTTTATATTACGGTAAATGTGATATCATTGATGATCGAGAGTAACACTCGAATCTGACATGACATTTGATATGTTTCTGCTGATCATCAGAAATCCGGGTTGTTACAACCTAAAACTGGATATCTTATACCATATGAGGCATGTAAACCTGGACTTTGTTTGGAAGTAGAAAGTCCAAAAGTGTGTGCAGCTTCGGTTAAAAATACAGGACAACATGGTCTCTGTCTAATCTACCTGTAATTTGCTTCAGCTGCGGAGAAGCTGCACCGTAACCAAGGTGAACTCTTTTATTTGGCCTTTTCTGTTTCCCATATCCCACGACGACTGTTGTAGTATCACACACTTCAAAAACAAAAGATTCCATGCAGTTATGTTGCATCACACGATTCGAGATCGGTCTAGATTTAATTCATGCATCGGAAAGTTCCACATCTCCCGATCATATCATCCAGAAATATGCTTTATTCGGTCTTATGTCCTTCCTTTGCAGGAGGCATGAGTTTTTTCTGTGGCTTCCTTTCTCTCAATAAAAATCTCCACCTTTCTTTAATTAGGTATGTGATTCTCTGACGTCGGCATTTGACTCGATTATTCCGAATGAAATGATCCGGACCATTCAATCATAGGATCCTCCGATCACATCAAGGTGATCACATCAAAGATTATTGTGATGCTGACGCAGATAAGCATCTCCTTTCCTTTAATTCCTCACAGCATAGCAAGAAGAGGAAAAGAACAAAAAGGAAAAGAGTGGGTCAATGTTGGGACCAATCCTCTCATATGGGCGAGTGGTGCAGGAGGTGCTTATCTACACATGATGTAACGCCAAGCAGCTCTGTCCCTTCTTGGACGCCATTTTCACATGCAATTGCTCTCACAAATCAAATAAACCATGGCACCAACACTTTACTAACATGGCCATGTAATACCAACGAGCATGTCTCTTTCGCGTGGAAGTTGTGTGTACCAGCTGCACACAAAGATAGTTGGGATCATCTATTTAGTGCGGGCGCTGGACCCCCCGTCGACGGAGTTCCCGTGCTCGCAATGAATGACCGGATCATGTCGCAGTCTAATGAACTCAACAATCAATAACCATATACCTTCTCATTGAAGGTTTAGCCGTTTGAAATTAACTTTGCTTAACCCTGTTCTCCAAACTGTCGGTTAATCTGAACAGAGTTTTATGATATTTGCTATTGGTGCAAGTTAAGCATCACTTTCCACTTCTGCTTCCAACTACGTGTGACGGATCGTCTGCTATCTATAACGCAGGGGGGGGGGCGTCGGATGAGAAATGGATGACAGTGATAGGAGGTCGGAGATGGTCGGCACCCATCTTTGGATCATCCATTTCTCATATGACGGATCCGCTACGTTACAACAGGGGATTATACCACTGACGATTCCTCATGCTACTTGGAATATTCATGCATGCAAGAAAAAATATATCTATGTAATACAGCACCTCCTGTAATGCAGGGATCTCATCGCAAGCCAATCATCCTGGCCCCTAATGAATGAAGGTCGTCCGATCCCTGTACGTTACAACAGGTGCTGTATTACGGCAGGGATCCGTTCTCGCAAGTGCAGTAGTGGTCATCTCCCTCTTTACTTCCTCGATCAGCATTCTGTTATTAAATATTTTAACGGGGATCCTCTACGATTACTCTCATGTCATTGGCAGTGGCCACTGCCCTTCATGCAACTGACAGGACCTTATCCTCTTCAGGTGCCATGCGAGTTTTTTCCAGGAATAGGCATGGGGCATGCGAATATGCCCGGTCAGGGCATGGCAGTTCCGATATTCCCAGATAGGGCATAGATCGGCGAATTGTTCGCCGATCGGCGAACCGTTCGCCGATCGGCGAACGGTTTGCCGATCGGCGAGCCTCCGCCTTCTGCGCCCAGTCCCCATATTTGATAATGTCTGATATATGAAGTTTATGTATTTTTACCTTATAATCTTACTATTTTTTATACATTATTAATTTATAAATGATAAAATACTATTTTCTATACATTAGTATTTTATATTTGATAAAATACCTTTTTTATACATATTTATTTTTTAATTAATAAATTACTATTTTTTATACACTATTATTTTATAATTGGTAATGTATAAGTATTATTGATTTTTCCATTGCATATAATTATTTATACTTAATTATTAATAGTAATGGATAATACGTAATTTTTTTATACATTATTATTTTATAATTGATAATGTATAAATATTAGTTTTATTGTATATAAATATTTAAAACTAATTTATTATAATAATGGTTAATACGAAAATATAATCGTAATATTATTATTATTGATTGTTCCATTGTTTACCAAATATATAGTATATGATTGCGCAAAGTAAACATGTGTGTCACTGTTCAAAACTCTTCAAATTTCACCAAAAAACTGACATCACATTCAACATAAACATGACATTCAACATAAATCCGACCGGGTCCCTTTTCCGCAAAACCCGGGCACGCCGGGATTCCCGGGCACGCGCGGGAATCCCGGGCACGCGCGGAGGCCTCGGGAGGGCGCGAGCGTGCGCCTCGGGAGGCGCGGTTGGCAGGGGTCAAGCGTTGATCGGCAAACGGTTCGCCGATCGGCGAACCGTTCGCCGATCAATGCCCTGACATGGAATTTGCGAACTGCCATGCCCTGACTGGCATATTTACAAGGGCCATGCCCATTCCAGGAAATCGCTCGTGCCATGCTCGTGAGGTCTACACCTACACGCCACCTGCCAGAGAAACCCATAAAAAAAGAACAAACAAGCAGACAGAGAGATGGATAGGATCACATGAAACATACCCACGAATGAGATGAAAAGACAACGAAACGAAGATTTAGCTTTGATTAAATAAAAAAAAGAACCACTCGAGGATTGGCTTACCTTCGCAACAACATCTTGGGATCGATAATCGAGGATTGGCTCCAAGTACTGATTGAAATTCCACTCTGCAAAACTAACAAGGAGCAAAGAATCCCAAAATCCACTGAAAGAAGAGGAAAGATCCGATATTTTTCGAACCAATTTCACGTTGGGTTCCCACCAATTCGTCCGACGAGTCCTCGTTCGAGAAATGGAACCATCACAAAACCCAAAAAAGAAATTTCCAATTCCTCCAAAAGCTTATGTACATATCGATCGTCTACTACGTACAGTCGTACAGATCAAGCAACTGAGGAAAAAGAATAGAAAAAAAGGGAGAAGAAGGAGAGATCAAAAGGCTCCTCCTTTCATCTTCCTCGGATTCTCCCAGACGCCTCACCTAAGCACGAACCACGCCGTCGTCGTCTCCGGCACGTGACATGACGGAGAGCCGGCTGGGACGGAGCTGGAAGTCGGCCCGTCTCCTTTGGTGGTGGGAGGAAGGGCGGATGAGAGCCGCGAGCGCCCGGCGGACCCATTCTCCCTCGACCGTCCCGATCCGGACCAGCGAGTTCGTCATGGCGGACCGGCGCGCGTTGAGCCGGTTCTGCGGGGCCGACGCGGGTACCGGCCCGGCGGCGCGGTGGAGCGCGCAGCGGAACGAGCCGGGGTGGGTCGTGGGCGAGCACGCGCACGAGCGGCGTTCGTGAGGGTGGCTGACAATCTGCGGGCGATGGTTGCGATGGTGGTGGAGGAGGCGGAGGGATGGGGTGGGTGCGAGCTGGACGCGGTGGTGTTGGTGGTGGTGGTGATGGTGGGAGATGAAGGGGGAAGGGTGGGCGGAGAAGGCGGACGCAAAGGAGGAGGCGAAGGAGCGGTGGTGGTGGTGTTGGTGGGCGGTGGCGCAGGATGCGCAGATACCGTGTGATGCGGTGGTGGCGCGGGGGCTTCTGGAGGACGACATCGACGAGGGCTGTTCTCCTCTTCCTCTGGCTTTGGGAGCTTGGTCTGGCAAACCCGGTAGAGGAGGTGGAGGGTGGTTTTATAGGGAAAGGCTTCGGGGGGTTGGGATGTAGTTACGGAGGGAGTTGGAGGGTTGAGATGTAAAATGTCCATTTTTGGTGTTTCACATGGTGCTGTTACCGTTTAAGGAGCGGATTTCGGATCTCAGCGGAACAAAAGGAAATAGAAGAGATATTTCAGCTTTATTTAATTATTTATTTATCTTGTTTTTGAGCACAGGAAATCAAGTTCTCTATTTTTAGAATAGTTTGTTGGTGACGATGTGGGAATGAAAACAGAAAGGCAGCATCTCCTTGTTTGAGTTATGCATCTTCCTAAGTAAGACCACTTGAAGTCTTGCTATGTAAGTGTGTCTGAGGAAGCTCTAATTTTTTTATAGTCCTACTTGCAAATTATTCATAGGCTATAATTACATCATTTTTTTTAAAAAAAGAACGCTAAATAAGTGATTACGACGATGCTCACCCCACCGTATGAGATGCGGTGTGAAAAGATGAGGACCACTGAATCAAGAACAAGAGGTAGGTTTAAGCGATTAAAGCATAACCAATTTGATCAAGTGAGGCGATATGCCGATCTTTGGATGCATGATGAATGATTGTGAGAGTTCCATGCATCGTTGTCTAGTTGTGAGTGTGGTTTATTGGATCTTTCATGTATGCGGTCTAGAATAGGTTGGGAGGTTGAAGATGTCAACCACTGGATTAAGCAATTTGATAGTTGACAACATAGGTAAGTTATGTTGTTGTACGTGCCATGTGGCAAGGGCTCATCTCAAATGAGATGGACACATGGAAAAAAGTGCCACCTAGGATCCATTTTAGGATTTGTTTGGGTCATGTCAAACAATTAATTCTTGATTTTAGGTTAACAAGGGTTTTGGTACTTTTGATGCCCTTCTAAGATGTTTATATGGATTTCTACTAAAGTTAAAAGCTACAGTTAGCAATTAAGTTAGATCTAATTTGGTTTAGTTAGTATTGGCAAGTTTTTTTTATTTTAGAGTTTATGATGGAGGATTTAGCAAATGTTGTCGGGGTTCAATGGGCGTATATTAGAGACAAATTAGGTTTAAGGTTGGGTAAATGTTAGGGTGTCAGAGTTAGTTTGAGCTAATTTTGATGCTTAAGTTAACTAACAAGGGTCAAGGAACTGAGGCCTAGAATTTCAATGCTTGGACTGAGGGTTTGCAGCAAACAAAAAAAGGCATAGGAGTTTGAGGCAACATATTATCCCAACCCAAAAAAGAAAAATCAGGAGAGATTTAAAGCATTCAAGTGTAGCATTGTCATTCCACTAACCTAGCAGGACCAACTCATCTTAGATTGATAATTTATATTATTCGAAAACTCTGAAAACAATACATATCATGTGTGTGGAAATATTATCTCATGGTGATTTTGTCGTGAATCTATCAAACGATTCTACACAAGGTAAGTTCCCCTATCTTTATCACCCCAATACTCTTTGGATCAAGTACTCCTTTGAATTGTCTATGTTGTTAGTATAAGATAGGACATGAGGTTATTTGGTGGCATAGATTTGGATTTATTTGTTCTTTTATTGGATCCATTGGCATTTTTCTTTGGCATATTGACCTTTTTTCTACTTAGGTGATCTTTGGAAAAATTATATAGCTTTTGATAGACGTACATTTTTATGGGATTTTTATTATTAAAAATATATTAATTTTACAATGTTTTCTTTTGGAATTTTTGTAGTCATGCATGGAGTTTTGGTGGAACCCTTTGGGCACGTCATGTAGAAGAAAGAAACAACATATAGATATTTAGAGATCATGTATGGATGAACTCTAGGTATTTAAGTTACAAAGATCCGGAAAGCTAAAATTCTTTATATCTAAAAAATCCATGTAAAGATTACGGTAATTGTGATTTTTTGAAGTAACAATATATCTATTATTATGTATGTTTATAAATCTTTATAGTTGGTGATGTGCATATCTGATTTCTCTTGAGTAAATATGCTGATTTAGATAAGAGTTATTTTATTTGAATTAAAATTTTAATGTTTTCACATGCTTTTATTATGATTACTTTTAAATACGTCCAAAAAGTTGGATTGTGAAATGGAGCTAAAAAAAGATATATTGAATTACGAGGGGCGAAGAAATGAGAGAGAGAGAGAAAAAGAAAGGGGAGTGATTCCCTTAACAAGGCATCATCATCACTCAAATGTTCTGTCAAGGTATCTGATTTTGAAATTTTCCTACTCGATCAATGATCAATACATACAAATAATATAATATTATTTCAGAAAATTTTTTGAATTTTATATTATTAAAAATAATATATAAAAAATTGTCAGGAATAATTTATTATATATTATTTTTAATTTGTATAAAATGAAAATGATGGATGAAAGAATATTATACTAATTCAAACATCGATGGTTTGCCGAAAAATAATACTAACTTGTCAGAAATTAATCGGCAAACGATTTGCCGATCGACTAACCGTTTGCCGATCAATATTTTGAAAGAGAAATTTCAATATCATTAATAGGGTATTTGAGTGATAGGATGCAATGTCAAGGAAATCAACTAAGAGAGAGAGAGAGAGGGAGTTAAGAAGGAATAAGAAGCTCGAGGGAGAATCGTTTGATGTGAAAGGAGCGTCTCTATTTAGTTCACGAAATACCGAAATGGATTCCAACCTCCTTTGGATACCATTTATCCACTTGGGAGTTTGAATCCCATATCGGGGTCTGAAATGTGGAATTGTATCTACATTTTAAATTAAATTATACGCATATTTATATATTTTAAATATAAATAATTAGCTGACTATTTTAGGGAAAAACCTCAGGAAAATACCTCAATACAAGAAATTCTCTCTTTCTTAAAAATAAGGGTTTTTATATTAACCCTTGCCTATATTGTGCATATTTCCTATATATAGCTTTATATTTATATTAGAAGCAAAAACATAAAATTATAGAAATATAAAAAGAAAATACAAAATCAGAAAATTAAAAATCAAATATAAAAATATAAAATCAAAAATAATATATAATTAAAAACCCACAATAAAAAGGGCATGTATAGACAAATATGTCACATTTACTCATGCACTCATTGCCTCGATATATCCTGCTTGTTCCACGTGTTCGACACTCTACATAGTTGCACCTATACACATCCTTGTTGTAGAGTTATAATAAATTTTAACTCATCGTTGCTTTTTATTACTTAATCATCATTCTGGGTTAATTGTTGTCTGAATTCGGGTTTCGTGAGCAGTCAACGCATCGACTAGATTTCTCACCTTGTGAGATCTCTAGACCCTCGCAAAACCCCTTCAACACCTAGGTTGCAAGCACACTATATTTCGATGTCATCGTAATATATTACAATAAAAAGAAAATTCTAACTTGAAATTTTTAATTTTCTTCGAGCAAATGTAATGGGGATTAATTAATGGGCATTTGTAGGAAAAAAGCAGAGTGAGGATTTAATGAGGAAAATGAGGATAATTAAACTATTTAGAATCGATAAAAGTACATTTTTAAAGGGATAAGAGATAAAGAAGGATAAGGGATAATGCCATAATGGATAATAATATTAAGGGATATGATTCAAGGGATGAGTGATAATTATTTGTTATTTTATGTTCGGTTGGAAAAGAAGGCATAAGGGACAGAAGCTAGTCATGTTAGAGGGATAAGTTATAGTTACTTGTATTTTACGATGGGAGATGTTTATGATGAAGGGACAAGGGGCAAATCATATCCCTTATCTTGACCGTCCAACAAGGGACAACAAATTTGAGGAATAAGAAAGATCTAATCCCTCTCCCTATCTTCCAAACGAAGCTAGTTTTTTTATTCAAGCCACCAAATCGATTGTTAAAAACTCTATTTTTTCGCATGCCCAAACCCAGACGAGCATTATTCATGTTTTTTCTTGGTGAAGAAGTGCCTAAAACTGGGTATCTTATACCATATGAGGCATGTAAACATGGACTTTGTTTGGAAGTCGAAAGTCCACAAGTGCGTATAGTTTCGGTTAAAAATACAGCACAACATGGTCTGTCTAATGAGATGATCCTCTGTTGTGGTGTTGTGACTGTTGTGGTTATGTGAGCTGTTCGATCGTAATCAAGCCATTCACAAGATTTTGCACAGTATGTGTCCACAAAAAGTGCAAAACCGTGTGAACCACTCGATTAAGATTGAGCGATGCACACGCCTACAACAGACTTTACTGCCCTCAGACCTACAGCAGACGATCCGCCCCCCTCTGTCTAATCTACCTGTAATTTGCTTCAGCTGCAGAGAAGCTGCCAGCGTAACCAAGGTGAACTCTTTTATTTGGCCTTTTCTGTTTCCCATATCCCACGACGCTGTTGTAGTATCACACACTTCAAAAACAAAAAGATTCCATGCAGTTATGTTGCATCACACGATTCGAGATCGGTCTATAGATTTAATTCATGCATCGGAAAGTTCCACATCTCCTATCATATCATCCAGAAATATGCTTTATTCGGTCTTATATCCTTCCTTTGCCGGAGGCATGACTTTTTTCTGCTTCCTTTCTCTCGATAAAAATCTCCACCTTTCTTTAATTAGGTACGTGATTATCTGACGTCGTCATTTGACTCGATTATTCCGAATGAAATGATCCGGACCATTCAATCATAGGATCCTGTGATCACATCAAGGTGATCACATCAAGGATTATTGTGATGTTGACGCAGATAAGCATCTCCTTTCCTTTATTTCCTCACGGCATAGCAAGAAGAGAAAAAGAACAAAAAAGGAAAAGAGTGGGTCCATGTTGGGACCAATCCTCTCATATGGGCGAGTGGTGCAGGAGGTGCTTATCTGTTGGGGATAATGGGGCAATCAATCCAGGATATATCCTTTAATTCTGTCCTGCAGCAAAGATGGCACAACACAATATATGTTCCCCACACGGGACACGCATAGCAACAATGACAAACACAATCACAAGCAAGCAACCACACGAGACAAAGATTTTTACGTGGAAACCCTTACTCGATGTGAGCAAGGGAAAAACCACGGGGCAAGACCGGCAACTAATCCAGTACGATCAAATGAAGCCAAAGTTCTTCCCGGTTTTATTGCCCACAAAACATAGGTACAAACCACGAGCACAATAGGTAGTTCTTCACCAAGTAACTAACAACCCTAGGTATCTAAGAATACCAAACAACATGCTCAAAACAAGAAGATGGAGTATCTTCCCTTGTGGGCTCCCGGATGGAGACCCAAACACGATGGCTTCGGCTTCTTGAGATCGTCCGCAACGACCTCCCCGCTCCTCTCGAGCTCGCCCAACACCACTGCCCTCCAAGCCAAAGACCACAGCCGCTGCTGCCCTCGAGCACGAACGCTCGGCTTCTCTCTCGCTCTCTCGCTCGGTGGAGGAAGACGAAGAAAATGGGGTTTTCCAAGAACCCTTGCTGCTGGTCGCTGGAATGGGAGAGGAGAACACCCAAGCTAGGGCTTCGTTCTCTCTCGAAACGGCAGGCAAAATGCGTGGAACGAATAGAGCTTCCAATGGGGGCGTCGTTCCTGGAATGGGGATTCCCCAATGATGGAAAACTTGCAATAATGCCAACATAGTATGAGCAAATTGTTGTTGCCCCAAGTTGGGGCTGGAAAAACATCAAGGATACCCAACAACCTCTCCCTCCAGCCCCAACGGGGAATTGTTGTCTTGTGATGGAGATCAAGAAGAGGTGACACCGCTCAGCTCTCTACATAGCTGTAGCTTGTCACGAGTGACTGCCTTGGTCAACATGTCTGAGGGGTTCTCATCGGTGTGAATCTTCTTCAACATGAGCTGCTTCTGTTCAATTGCATCCCTCAGCCAATGGTATCTCACATCAATGTGCTTTGTGCGAGCATGGTGCATGGTACTCTTGCTCAAGTCTATAGCGCTCTGGCTATCACAAAACACAACCGTCTCACTGTCATCCAATCCAAACTCACCAAGAAAGCGTTGTAGCCACAACACTTCTTTCCCAGCCCCTGCTGCTGCAATGTATTCTGCCTCTGTAGTCGAAAGAGCAACACATTTCTGTAGTTTGGATTGCCATGATATGGCTCCCCCTGCAAAAGTGAAAATGTAGCCTGAGGTAGACTTTCTCTGGTCCATGTCTCCTGCCATATCTGCATCAATGTAATCACATAGTTTGGGATCTGACCTCCCAAACACAAGACACATACTTGAGGTCCCTCTCAAGTATCTCAAGATCCATTTCACTGCCTCTCAATGGTCCTTTCCCGGATTGGACATGAATCTGTTCACCACGCCCACTGCATGGGCTATGTCGGGTCTAGTGCAAACCATTGCATACATGAGGCTCCCAACTGTTGACTGGTATGGGATCTTGACCATCTCTGCTTTCTCCTCAGAAGTAGAAGGACATGACTCTTTGGTTAGCTTGAAATGAGAGGCTAAGGGCGTACCGACAGGTTTGGAATTCTTCATGTTGAACCACTCCAACACACGTTCAACATAGCTCTCTTGTGACAACCACAACATGCGCTTCTTCCTGTCCCTTGTAATCTGCATCCCTAAGATGTGACTTGCCTTGCCCAAATCTTTTGTCTCAAACTCCTTGGAAAGTTCTCTCTTGAGCTTTGCAATCAAGTTGGAATCATGACCTACAATCAACATGTCATCCACATATATCAAAAGAATGACGAACCTGTCATTGGGAAGACGACGAACATATACACATGGGTCGGTTGTAGTCCTCTTGAAGCCTTGCTTTCCCATGAAAGCATCAAACTTCAAGTACCACTATCTTGGGGCTTGCTTCAAGCCATAAAGACTCTTTCTCAACCTGCAAACCATGTGCTCTTTCCCTTTCTCTTGAAATCCATGTGGCTGCTCCATGTAGATCTCTTCCTTCAAATCACCGTGAAGAAACGTCGTCTTCACATCCATCTGCTCTAGCTCAAGGTCCATGCTAGCAACAAGTTCTAGCACCATTCTCACTGAATTCATCTTCACCACTGGGGAGAAGATCTCATCATAGTCCACTCCTTCCTTCTGGTTGAATCCTTTCACTACCAACCTGGCCTTATACTTCACCTGCTTGCCACTGTCATCTGACTTGAGCTTGTAGACCCATTTGTTCTTCAAGGCCCTCTTTCCCTTAGGAAGCTCAACAAGGTCATAAGTGTTGTTCTTCTTGAGAGATGACATCTCTTCATTCATTGCATTCTACCAATGACCCTTATCCTTGTGCACCTGTGCCTCCTCAAAAGTGTATGGCTCACCTGCATCTGTGAGCATCACGTACCTAGAAGTGGGGTAACGGGATGATGGTTGGCGTACCTGATAAACACAAATTTCAAGAGAGCCTAAATGGTGTCTCACACAAGGCGGAGACAACCGTCGCTGTGGCGACTCTCAAATGAAACATGTATTTAATCAACAATTAACCCACACTAAAGATCAATAAACTAGAAATAATGTGAAGTTAAAATTTATTTTTAACTCTGCACAAATGGTGTATAGGGACAAGTATGTAGAGAGTTGGAATACAGGGAGCAAGCAGGGTAATTCAAAATTAATGTGCACAAGTGAATGTGTGTGTCAAGTGTCTACACTAAGCAATCAAAGATGTTTTTGTGGGTTTTTAATTTTTAATTAATTTTTTTATTATTTTTTTTAAAATTTTATATTTTGCTTTTTAGTTTTCTAATTTTTATAATTTTATATTTTATATATATTTTTTAAATTTCAATATTGGAAAATAAAGACAATGTAATAAAAGACTAGATAAAATATTTATAAAAATGAGCAAAAATAACCAAAAATTCATAAATAAAATGTTTTTGATATTTCTAAGATTTTCTACTATTTTTGTGATTTTTGGGGATTTTTCAAGGTGTTTTTGGTATTTTTAAATACTGAAATAGAGCAAAACAGTGAAATGAGTGCTAGCTGTGAATAAAATGGAAATTAAAATTAGCAACAGCAACCAAAATTTTTCACACTAATTTTCGAGTAAAGATGATAAAATAGAGAACAAACAGGAACTGAGCTTGTATTTTTCTGAGTTTTTCTTGATTTTATATATTTTTTTGAAGTTTTAGAGTGTTTTTGAATTTTTAGTGTTTTTCTTTTGAGATTTTTAATGATTTTTGGACTGACACTAAAATAGGATATAATATACACTAGGTAATTTTTTGGGATTTTTAGAGATGATTTAATATTTTTTTGGCACTTTCTAAGCTAGACAGTGAATAAAAACCATGTTTTTGATTTTTAATAAATATAAAAATAAAATAAAATCAAAAACTAAAATGTTGGCGTGGAAGAACAAGTGCACAGGAGCTTAAGTTCAAAACTTGAGAATTTTTGGGGTTAAAATGATGCTCCAAATAATTAGATCAAGCAAGCACAAAACATCAAGGCTGGCAGGGGCATTTACGGAAATAGGCAAAACTATGAGGGCACGCCTGCAATTTTCGCACTCTTATTGAACTGAGTAAAACATTTTCTGGACCAAAAAGAAATATCCAAACCCGCAATGACTTTTCTGTAAAATTCCCAAACCCACGTGCGTCGCACGCGAGCCTGGCGAGGGTACAGATGCAATAAGACAACAGTACGAGGGCTAAACTGCAAAATATCCAAATGTTTTATACTGCAGCTAAATGTTTTGGAATTAAACGGAAATAAACAAAAAGCCCGGGGGTTTTTCCGCAAAATCGCCAAGAAGACACGTGAGGAACCACGTGCTCCACTAGTAGGGGCGTAAGTTCAATATTACAAAATACCAAGGGCTACCATGCAAAATATACAAAACTATTAAAAGCAGATGAAAGATTTTTGTGCCAATTAAAAATTACAATATTGCGCGGGGGAAGAACTGCAAAATACCCAGGCGCTTTAATCGCACAGCCGAGAAGATTTGACGTGTGCCACGTGGAGTGCGGACGATGCCCGATGCCCCATCGATTATAACAGCCAGGATTAGATCCTGGCCCGCGATCTAACGGTTGTGGGGCTCCAAGATCCAAGGGCTCCGATTAGAACTGGGGCACCTCCAAAATCGAACGGAGGCGAGGAAACCTCGACGAACTGGGAAGAACTCGCGGAGTTGCGAGCTTCCCCAGCCCCGATCTCCCCTCTCCGCTGTAAGGCGACGCTCCAAAGGGCCCAGCAAGCTTCCTGCAGGTGTCTTCTACGCGCCTGGGGTGTCAAAAGTGGTCGGTGTCCCCCAGAGCGCACCGGCGGCGAAGGCGGCTCGAGTGGCCCCCAGGTACATCCGGCGATCCCCAAAAATCTCCCAGGCGCCTTAGAGTCGCGCGTGGACCTGCAAGAAAAGTCAGTAGAATCACGGGCAAATTGCCGCGACTCCCAGGTGGACGAAATAGCGTGGAGAGGTGGAAAAGTAGGGCTCGCAGGTGGCCGGAGATGCTCCGGCGACCAATCGATTAAGCGAATCGATGGTTAACGAGTGAAATGAAAGGATCTGGATGAAGCTCGGATGAACAGGAATAAGATGAAGCTAAAGATAAGGTGGTTAGATGGCCCTCAAGCTCAGATAGAGCGAGGGAGAAGGGTACCTCGACGGCTTGGCCGGAGGTTGGTCGGAACGTGCCCAAACGTGGCTGGACCACCTCCCTGACGAGGACTCCACGGAGCTGTCACCTCAGAGATTCCTAGCAAGGTCAGGGGTTGGCGTTTGGATGGATTTGCGGTTCAAAATTCAAAATGGGATTCAAAGGTTGGTTTTAAGGGGTTGACGAGAGGGGTCCCTTGATCGAGGTGTAACTGGAGCGACAGAGGTCCAATCCCCAAAGCAAGCCATGGGCGAGTTTGAGGGATGATAGGGGAAGAGAAGTCCAGAAGACACCATCACCAAAGGGTAAAAGGGATGTCCTAGAAAAAAGGGAGAAGTTGGGTCAAAACACATCTCTGACACAACCCAGGTGTTGGGCAGAGAGTTGACCGAGGTCAACTCTCCTAGCCCCGTGGTTGGTCCACGTGGACCAACCAGGAAAAACCTGGAGAAAAAGATTTCTAAAATCATTTTAAAATAGTAAATAGTATTATTTTATTTAGGTTATAAAATAAAAAATGTTTAAAAAATTATAAATTATTTTATTGTGATTTTTAATTATTTTTATGAGATGTATTTTTACAAGTTTGCTTTTTAGCCCTTTATAGGTATAATACCTATGTATTTAAGTAATTCATTTTTATTTTGTGTAGTTGAATTTTATTATTTTTGTTTATTATTTTATAAAATTATAAAATACTTTTATATACACATATATATTTTTATTTTATTTTTCTGATATAATTTGTATAATTAATAAAATATAGGTATTATGTAGGTATGGGTATAGGTAATATACCTATGTACCAAATATGTATGTATTTTATTTTAAGTTTTATTTAGGTTTTTATTTTTATTTTAATGCACATATATATTATAAGTAATATTTACATAATTACAAAAATATAAAAATCTAAAAATAATGAATAAATAATAAATTGAATATTTTAATCAGTACACTTATACAATGTGGGTCCAAAACTCAACTTTCAAACCGTAGCTCCGCCAAATGTGAAACCATCACCATTGGATAGATTATTTTATTCTATATACAATTAAAGGTGAGTATACTGCATTTGGAGTTGTCAGTTGTGAGATACGGGTCTGGGAAGTTAGGATTCTGGATCTTTATTCAGATCATAACTTTTTGTCTGTACATTATTTTTCTGTGAAATCAATTTTGTATTTTTATTTATAAAATTATCTACAACTTTCATGTACAAAGTTTCTTTGTTTGATGTATAAAAAGTGGAACCAAAAATAGGTCCCAAAATGAATAAAGAATTGATAGAACATATAGGTATTTTATCTGTATTCTTGACCTTATCTCCCCCTACTTTATTCCTTGTCGACCTATTCATCAAGATGCCTAGGTCTCGGGGTTTCGGCTCATAAAATATTTACAATATTTTATTCTTTTTCTTTTTTTTATTTATTCTATAATTTTGGCTTTAATTACAGTATTTTATACACTAATATGATGCACATGCATGATTGCCAAGATGATGATTTTAAGGGTATTTACCGGCATTTGCTAGGGTTTTTGGTGCCAAAATGATAGAATAAAGATGATGAAATGTGGATTCATCATCCCCCTATACTTTACCTTTGCTAGTCCCTAGCAAACACTTATGCAATAAGTGCCAACAGAAAAAGAAAGAAAAGAAAAAGAAGAACTTGGATTTAATTTGATCTTTAAACTTGTCTTCATAAAATCAAAGTTTGGAGCTTAAGTCGGACCTTAGGAATTTTATTGCGGTCGGAACCTTAATGAGAACCAAATTTGAAATCCAACAGTCCTTGAGAATCCCAAAACTCTGTCCAAGTCTCCTCAATAGCCAGGTCAGAAATACTTCAACTCATACGCAAACTCTTACGACTATGAATCTGACTCGTACAGTGTGAGTGATATGTAGCTCCCCACCTCAGAAGTAACAAAGAAACAACCTCCCCCAACCTGGTAACTCTAATGCCTCGGTCTAGCAACTCTTTCCTCGAGAAGCGGGGTATTCCCTTCTAAGTTCAAGTGCAACCGGCTCAAGAAGAGGGGGAATAAGAGGTATAGAATTTTGGGAGCTCAACCAGTGTAGCTAAGTCTCCCGCTGCAAGCTTCATGAGATGTAACATGGATACCATAAGCTTTTGCTTTATTGGACTACATACACTCCGGTGGGGTTATTAAATTTTCAATCCGACCCACCATTTTTTTGGAGTTTTTTTCTTCTTTTTTTTCAAGTGCATCTGTACAACATATCAACATGGTGCAACATATATACAAGAAATTTTCCTCTTGAGCCAGTAGACTATCCCTCTTTTGAAGCTTTATTGCAACCCACGGCTTCTGTCTTTAGCCTTCATCACCACTAGACCAAGTTGAAGCGCACTTCCTTCACTAGAAGAAGAAGAGAGGTTCCGCCTAGAAGTACTACCCTCATATGCTACCCCAAGCCAAAGGAAACTGCCTCCTCACCACCTCATCCGTGGAGAGCTATGTGAAAGGTGCAAGTGTCCAAGTTAGGTCATTATCAACAAGAGTCGTGCATGTGCTCCGAAATACTCTACTTAGGCAGTCAAGAATCCATTGAACCAAGTCCCGTGATCCTCAAAGAATTAAGTCAACTAGACCTGAAGTACCTCAAACCCAGTTCCCATAAGGTTCCTGTTATTAGGTAGATTTTAAGATCCAATCAAGCTCCAATCTCCGGATTTTACTTAGACTTGTTCAACTATCAGACTCATCCGAAAAATGCGAATGCTATGCAATGCAATGCAGAAAATATTTTTGTGATGCAATTTTCAAAGATTTTGAACTTTTTATGGATTTTTGAAAAGATGATGATGATGCATATGCATTATTTTTTTTATTTTTCAAAAAGATTTTTCAGATGTTTTTTTTTATTTTAATTTTGCAAATGTTTTTGGGATTTTTGAAAAGAAAAAGTTTTAGCTGAAAACTAGGTGAAAACTATGTACACGGGAGTGCTTCTTATATACACAAGAAGTGGATTTTAAGAATTTACAAGGGTAAGTGATCAATTTTATAAGTACATATGGTGGATTTTGGTGTGATGTAGGTATTCCTCAAACTTATTTGACACAAGGTTTTTCAAATAATTTTTGAAAACTATAGTTCAAAATAATTTTTACAAACATTTTACAAACATGTACACACATTTGAAAATCATTTTGCAAAGGTTTTCAAAACAGTATATATAGGTTTTTCAATTATTTTTGCAACCATTTTTCAAACCATTTGCAAATCATTTTTCAAACATTTTATTTCACACAAAGAAAATAAATTTTACAAACCACACATTTTTTACAAAGGTTGAAAAACGTGTAACAAAATATTTTCAAAATAGTTTTTTATAGATGTTCACAAAGATTTTCAAACTATTTTTCAAACATTTTACAAAAAACATTTTCACCTGATTTATTAATCAGTAAATACCAAAAAGAATATGAGGAACAAGACATCTTTTTATTAAAGGTTTTTAATGAATTTTAAAGAACTATTAGCCATATTATTAAGAAAGTACGAAAGTACGAGTTATGGCTAAAGTATATACGTAGTATATACGACCCCCCTATACTTAGCTTGAGCTATGTCCTCATAGATCAGAGAGAAAAGAGAAGACATAACTCGTACTAAGTATAGGCAAGTCTAAAGAATAAATGAATAAATGAAGGAATGAATGAACAAATGAGAAGTTGACCGTCCCCCCTATACTTAGGATCAAATAATCCTAAGTATAGCAGACTGTACACAACGCAGGGAGGGTCAAGGGTGGGAATGAACAGATCGTACTCAGATGGTTTCCCCCTATACTTAGGGTAAAATATCCCTAAGTATAGACAAAAAGAGGAGACAATGGAGAGGATCAAAGAATGGAAATACTCGGGGTGTACGCCCCCTATACTTAGGACAAAGTACGTCCTAAGTATGGAAAATTGTCTACAAGGGCGGCACCTTTTTGATAGACACAGAAGATAGAAATGGAAAAGAAGAAAAGAAGAAAATAAATCATCAGATGAAATAATGATATGAACAGATGATCTGTACAGCGGAAAATATAAGTGATCACCATGTATGAGATGCAGATGATATGAGTCAAAGGACACATCTCATACCAGAAGAATGGGGGCAACGTCAATGGTCGGCGGATCATGATCAAGATATAGCTTCAGGCGTTGACCATTGACGCGGAAGGTAGAGGAAGATGACGGTTCGGATATGTCGATGCTGCCATTGTCATGTACCTTCCTGACCACATAAGGACCTTTCCACTTGCTCTGCAACTTCTCTGGAAATAATTTCAGCCTGGAATCAAACAACCATACTCTCTGATCTGGCTCAAACTGTTTATGGCTGATATGCGAATCGTGCCATGTCTTCACTTTCTCCTTGTACTGTAGGCTGTTGGAAAAGGCTGTATCTCTCAGTTCTTCCAGAGCTGCCAATTATGCTCTTCTCTGTTCTCCTATACTCTCGGGATCTAAAAGTAACTCAGTGACTGCCCAAAAAGATTTGTGCTTGATCTCCACTGGCAAATGTCACGGCTTGCCATAGATGAGTCGAAAGGGAGATGTCCCCAATGGATTCTTGAACGAAGTCCGATAAGCCCACAAGACCGAGTCCAAAAGTTGTGACCAATCCTTTCGGTCTGGGCGGACTACTTTCTGCAAGATAGTCTTTATCTCCCGGTTCGATACTTCGGCAAGACCATTAGTCTGAGGGTGATATGGAGTGGCAACCCGATGGTCAATGCCGAACTCGTCTGCAAGGGCCCTAACCTTGTCATTGATGAAATGAGACCCCCCGTCTGAAATCAAGACTCTAGGTATCCCGAACCGTGAAATGATATTTTTCCTCAAAAATTTGCAAACAGTTTTAGTGTCTGCGGCTTGGGCAGGGATGGCCTCAACCCATCGGCTGACATAATCCACAGCGAGCAAAATATGCTCGAATCCCTGACTTTTAGGAAATGGGCCCATGAAATCAATCCCCCATGCATCAAAAACCTCATAAAAGTGAATGGGTTGCATGGGCATCATGTCTCTCTGTCCGCAGGTTCCCATTTTCTGACAGTCAGTACATCTCTTCACGAACTCATCAGAATCCTTGAAGAGAGTAGGCCACCATAGGCCGGATTGAAGCACCTTATGTGCTGTCCTTTTTCCAGAATGATGTCCTCCTGCCTCAAGCTTGTGGCAGTATGTGAGGACGCTATGATGCTCTTCTTGAGGAATGCACCTCCTCCAGATATTGTCCCCTCCTTCATGATAAAGAACGGGATCCTCCCAATGGTAAAACTTGGCCTTCGCCAGGAAGGTCTCGAGTTTCTCCCTGGGCTAACCTTGTGGGATTGTCTTGGCGACAAGATAGTTCACAATGTCAGAATACCACAGGAGCGAGGCGACAGCCAAGATCGCCTCATCTGGAAATGTCTATGTGATAGGCGCGCTGGGCTCAGATTCCTCAAGATTCTCCAATCTGGAGAGATGATCCGCCACCACATTCTTGACTCCAGGCTTATCCTTAATCTCAATATTAAATTCCTGGAGTAGAAGGATCCATCTGGTGAGACGTGCTTTGGCATCCTTCTTAGACATTAGTTATCGGATGGCGGTGTGATCAGTGTAGATAGTCACTCTAGATCCGAGAATATACGATCGATACTTGTCAAGAGCGAAGACTACAGCCAGCATCTCTTTCTCAGTCACAGTATAATTCCGCTGAGCGGCATCCAAAGTACGGCTGGCGTAGTGAATGGCAAAAGGTAAACCATCCCTCCTCTGTCCAAGCACAGCCCCAACGGCAAAATCTGAAGCATCCGTCATGATCTCGAATGGGAGAGACCAATCGGGTGGCTGAAGGACAGGAGCTGAAATAACCATATCTTTGAGAGTCTCGAAAGATCCAAGACACTTATCATTGACAATAAACTCGGTGTCTTTTGTCAGCAAGTCAGTAAGCGGTCGGGCAATATGACTGAAGTCCTGAATGAACCGTCGGTAGAAACCGACATGCCCCAGAAAAGACCGCAACTGACGCAAGTTGGACGGCGGATTGAGTTTTCTGATGATATCCACCTTAGCTGGATCGACCTCCATGCCCCTGTTGGAGACGATATGACCAAGGATCGTCCCTTGAGTCACCATAAAGTGGCTCTTCTCCCAAGATAAAACAAGGTTGACCTCTATGCAGCGCTGAAGCACACGGTCTAGGCAGTCAAGAAAAGCATCGAACCCGTCGCCATAGACCGAGAAGTCATCCATGAAGACCTCTAAACAGTCACCCACCATGTCCGAGAATATGGACAACATGCACCTTTGGAATGTCGCCGGAGCGTTACATAGACCAAAGGGCATCCGTCTGAAAGCATAAGTCCCAAACGGACAGGTGAATGTCGTTTTCTCCTGGTCTTCGGGCGCAATGGTCACTTGATTGTATCCAGAGTACCCATCAAGAAAACAATAATGACTCTTCCCGGCTAGCCGCTCGATAATCTGATCAATGAAAGGTAGCGGGAAGTGATCCTTCTTGGTGGCCTCATTCAATCGTCTGTAGTCCACGCAGACCCTCCAAGAAGTTGGTACTCTGGTAGCGATCTCCTCTCCAGACTCATTGACAACTGTTGTGATACCTGTCTTCTTAGGTACCACATGTAATGGACTAACCCATTTGGAGTCGGAGATGGGGTAGATAAAATCGGCGCTCCACCACTTTGAAATTTCTTTCATGACTACGTCTCGAAGATTCGGGTTCAACCGCCGCTGGAACTCACGCGACAGCCTAACGCCCTCCTCAAGATAAATGTGGTGGGAGCAGAGAGCCGGACTAATCCCCTGGAGATCAGCTATATTCCATCCTATTGCCTTGCGGTTTCTTTCAAGAACCTCCATCAGATGAGATTCTTGCTCTCCAGTCAAACCTGCTGAGATAATGACTGGGTGCATATCTGGCTCCCCCGCAAGGAATCTGTACTTCAACGACTGCGGTAGAGGCTTTAGTTCTGGACAATTGGGAGGCGGCAGATCTGGCTTCTGATATGTCTGAGTGAAGGCGACCAGGTCTGTGTGGGAGAACTCTCGCTCTGCATAAATATCTGACGAAGGACGGCCGACTGAATCATCAATGAACTGCACTGGCTCGCACTTTGTCATGGTTGTTGGCTCAGAAGGAATCAGGCAAGGTAAATATTCATCAAAATCATCCCAGTCAATGTCTGAATCCGAGGGATCAGAAGAAGATGAGCAAGAATGAAAATCATCGGCACCACTCGTCCCGACACTGTCAGCCTCAAGTGTATCCTCATCCAGGGATATGCGCTCCCGGCTCTCGACTGCCATGAGCTTGAGGTATAGTGAATCTGTAGGCAAGGCTAGAGTCGGTGCCACAGGATCTATCCAGTTGGATTCATCATCAGCCATCTCAAAATCACAAACCTAGTGGATGTCTAGCTCTTCCTCCGTCATCTGCGCTGCTTCACTGGACTGCGCTGAGCATTCTAACTCTCTAGCTCTGGTTTCCTCGATCGTCTCTATTTGTATGGTTTCTCCCTTTACGCGAAAGCATACCTTCCCACTATCATGGTCGGTCACCGCCTTGGCTATGGCCAAGAATGGACGTCCGAGAATGATGGGGGCATCAGTTACCGACTCAGGGATCTCCATGTCCAACACAACGAAGTCCATGGAGAATTTCAGGACCTGAATGGTAACGACCACGTCTTTTAACAACCCCTTCGGCCTCTTAGTCGACCTGTCAGCAAACTGAAGGACTGTCCTGCTCCAAAGAAGAGGACTGATGAATCTCGGATTCATCACTCTAAATCTCATTTATTAAGCTTAAGTCCCTAAAAATCAACAGCATATTTGCAATTATTCTGCATAATTAGCATTCATGCATGTTTTCATGAAAATGGCATTTTATCCATAATTTCTGCACAAAATAAGAGCCAAAAATCAAAGCCAAATTTGATCTGTAAATAGCCTAACTTCCCCTATTTTTAACTCCTTCATGCTAACTCCAAATAACCCAAAACCACTTCCATTGTGTACATATCACTCACAAGAATAAATGAAAAATACAAAAAAAATCACTAACCCAAATAAGTAGACCAAAAACCCAAACCCTAGTTTCAGGATTTTCGGACTAAAAACCACATATCTTCCCCATCCAGTGGCCGATTTGATCCTACTCACTTTTTAACTAATGAACAATCAATTACCTTCAAAACAAGACCAAGTTCAAGTGAATCGGAGCTCGTATGTGAAAGTTGGCTTTTGGGCCTCTTTTGTACATTGTATTTTCGTTGTTTTCTGACCTTTATGTATATATTTTCTTTATTAATAAAAATCCAAAAAAAATAGAATTAGGTGCCTTTTATTTATCTTTGAGTTTTCCAGATTTTTTCTGGATTTTTTTTATCTTGTTTAAAAAATGACAAAAAATACAAAACCAAAAATCAAGGTATTCTATGTACATGGGATACCCCAAAAATTCACTTTTTACATTTGACCGAATTTGGCTTTGATGTCTTCATGAAAGTTGTAGATCTCGTCGAGACGAGCATTTTTCATGAAGGAACTTTTTCGATCTGGGGTCGTTTACTATTTCTTTTTGATTTTACAAACTCTTTTACTTTTGATTTTTCTGGTGCTGACACGTGGCAGCCCCAGAGGCCGCCACGTGTCAGCGTTTTTTTGGACGTTTTATTGTATCGTTTAATAAAAAAATAATAAAATAAAATAAAAAATAAATAAATACAAAAGCGCCGCACGTGCATCGCACGTGCCGCGCCTCTCTCACGCTCCCCGCCACGCGGCTCCTCGTTGGCCGTCCGATCTCGGCCGATCGGACGGCCAGAGGTCGTCATCTTCAACCTCCAACTGCCCCCGATTCCTCCGCCGTCCCCCTTCGTCAACATCCCGCGCCGCCACCCCAAACCTCGCAACCACCAAACCGCACCTCTAACGCCCTTATCCCGACCACCGGCCGCCCCGAACTCGCAACAACCACCCAACGCCCTCCGCCATTTCCCTTATCTCCCTCTCTCCTATTTAAACGCCACCGCTGACCCCCCAGACCTTTATCCGCCGATTGACCTCGCTAGGTGGTGACAGATCTCGACGTCGGCGTGATCCGAGGGTATCTTCCTCGTCGCAGCCAGCTCCTCCAGCGCTGCTTGCTCCGGCCACCCCTTCGCCGTCGAGCCCCTCCTCAGGTACGCTCTCTCTCCATCTCTATCTCTCCCCCTCTCTCCTTCTCCCTCTCTTCCTCGCTCTTTATCTCTCTCTGCCGCCTCGACCTCTTCGTTTCTCCCCTTCTCCGTCTACTACATCTCCATCCCGACGACCACCGCCATCAACTACGACCCATCACCGCCTCCGTCTCCGCCCTACGCCTCCGCCTCCGAAGCCGTAACATCTCCATCGCCAGGAGCTGCCGCCGCAACATCTCCGCCCCCAAGCTCCTCCGACCGCAGCGCCTCGCCATCGCCGACATCTCCAGCCACGGGGCCGCCTCCTACGCCAACCTCTAGGCTGTGTGTCGGCCAGAGGGAGGCCGACGTCACGTCCCCCCTGCCGGCCCTCCTCCGCCAATCCACACCGACCGCCTGACTTCACAAACGCCAACGCCTCAGCTCCGACGCCTGGAGGTCCATCTTCATCGCATCACCGGAGGCCCTCCACCGCCAGCTATTCCTCTGAACGCCGCCCCATCGGCCGCCTCCGCCTACTCCGCTCGCCGGGCAGACACCGAGCCACGACCGGAGCCACTCCTCCGCCTTCGACTTCATCTCCAGCAGCCGGGCTCGCAGCCCGAGACCCCCCACGTGCGAGTGATGAACGCGAAATCCACCTCTTTAATAATCGTAAATTGTAGTATAGGCGGCAGATTTCGGTCGATCAAAAACCACATTCTTTGAATGTTGTGGAATATTTATACTTGGTAAGTGTACCAAGGTCGAACACAGGGACACAGCTGCTTAATTATAGCTTTTGAATTTTGATTCATGAAGTTCACTGCGATTTAATCTCACTTTCAGGTCCATATGCAAATTATGAAGCACTATGCTATGATATATGCATTTTTTATTTTGTTTTTATGCAAGTTAAAGTGATGCATGGGAAAATAATGCAAAGGAATATGCATGATGAATCAAATGCTACAATTATACCCTAAAATGAGAGCAACGTGATATAGAATGAAATTAGGGCCCATTTGAACACATCATTAAAAATCGGTCATGAAATCCAGCAAGACAAGTAAAGCATGGTCCCATTTTTTCACATAAAAATTACTTAAATTAAAACAATGCCAAATGGAACAAATAGATATGCTAAAATGTAGAGGACAAAATAAGGATCAAAACGACACTAAAATCATGCAATTTGGACCTACGATGCTCAAGTTATGCTAAAAACAGTGCAAGGGTATAATTGTAATAAAAATGCAATAAAATAAAGGGATAAATATTGCATTTAGGTCCCTGGAGGGACCTAAATGCAAATACCAAAAACCGCCTGGGCCCAGTTGTAATTTTTCCATTGCGCACAGGGGCATATTTGTAAATCTTCAAAACCTTGAGAGCCTCCCTGAAATTTACCCAGGCACGCACGTGAGGCACGTGCCTGGGGACCAAAATGCAAATATATAATCTTCCGGGGTCTTCTCTGCAATTTACCCAGGCCCCTCGGGCGCCACCTCAGGCTCGGGTCACGTGGTGATATCTGGAGGTTCTGCATTAGGCTTGGAGGACCCGAGCCTATAGGTCTGGACGAAGGCTCGGGTCCACCACGTGGCATCATCACAGCCGTCGATCCATTCGATCGAACGACACCTGTACTCTCGTCTTCCGCCTTGGCCCACCGGAGAAGGCGGGTCTCCGGCGAGCCCTGGAAAGCTCCACCGAGCTCCTGTTGCTTGCCTGGCGATCGGTGAAGGCTGCGTGGGGCCTGGCGGAAGTGCTGGAGCCACTGCGAAGCTCCAAAGAGGTCTGGAGCTCCCTGTCGAAGCAAGGTTGTCGGAAGAGAAGTTCGTGGTCGGCGGGGAGTTGCGATCTCCGGCTATTGAAGAGATGGGACCTGCAAACGTTAGAAGCACATAGCCGAAGCAATCGTGATGTGAAGTGGATCGAGTGAAGTGAGATGGGAGCCCGGCGAAGGCGGAGAAGGTGGCGGTTCTGGTGGGTCCTCCGCCGTGACGACGAAGGCACTGGATCGGCAGTGGAGAGGTTCTGAGGAGGAGTTAGGTGATCGGCGAGTTTATTTGATGGATGGCGAAAGTGCAGAGATGGTCGGACGGGGGTGAAGATGATCATGGAAGGTGGGAAAATTCGGGGAAATTCAAGAAAAAGAGGGAGCAGAGAAACCTCATCGGGGAGGGGACCCTTGGCGGAGGAGTTGCTTGGGATGAGGCTCGGAGGAGCCCCGGGGTCGTTGCCCAGCTGGTCAGCAAGCCAGCGAGCTCGGCGGAGCTTGGGAGCGTCCGCTACTCGGCGGTGGAGCACCGAGGGTCAACACCGGCGAGTACCCATCGTCACCTCGACGTTCCGCCCCTCCGCTGTCACCGGAGGGGCGGAGGCGGCTAGGGTAAAGGCCAAGAATGGTGGACGGCGCTCGCAGGCGGCGGAGGGTGGCTTATATAGGAGAAGAAGTTCGGAGGTTACGTGTGGGAGGGGCGGATTCGGCGGGGGTTTTCATGGCGACGGGGTAATGGTGAGGGGAATTGAAGTTGGCGCGAGGATGGCGGAGGGTAGGGCAACGTGTAGGGGGCGTTACGAGCAGGGGGAGGTGGTCTGAGCGACGGGTAGAAAAGGAAGGGGGCGGAGGCGTTACAAGAAGGAACGCCTGGATGGAGGTAGACGATGATCCTCTATCGTTGGATCTGATGATCCAACGGTTGAGAGTGGGGTGCTTGCGAAGGGCTACGATCTGATCCGAGGATCTGATCGAGCGGTGGAGAAAGGTTGTTAAGGAGCGGCTTGGATGGAAGAGTGAGGAAGATCTAACGGTGAGAGGTGGAGGGATGGGATCAGATCAAAGATCTGATCCTACGGCGGAGGTTCAGGCGCTCACGAGTGGTTGTGATGGGGATTTGGGATAGATCCAACGGCCTAGGGAGACTGGGGTACGTGGATTGCTATAGACCGTAGGATGAGCGTGAGATCGGGCGGCTGTAGTGAGTGAGTGACGTGGAGGCTTCGTCGTCGTCGGATCACCAGGAGATCGAACGGATGAGATTGAAGCGCTAATAGATGGATGAGATCTGATCTGGGAGTCAGATCAGACGGTGGGCGATGAAGCGAGGTTTAACGGTTGAGATGGAAGCGGGTTTGACATGATCCAACGGCCCAGGAGGCCGCCGGATGGTGCGAGGAGGAGCGGGCCACGTGGATTGCTATAGACCGTAGGATGAGCGTGAGATCGGGCGGCTGTAGTGAGTGAGTGACGTGGAGGCTTCGTCGTCGTCGGATCACCAGGAGATCGAACGGATGAGATTGAAGCGCTAATAGATGGATGAGATCTGATCTGGGAGTCAGATCAGACGGTGGGCGATGAAGCGGGGTTTAACGGTTGAGATGGAAGCGGGTTTGACAGGATCCAACGGCCCAGGAGGTCGCCGGATGGTGCGAGGAGGAGCGGGCCACGTGGGCGGCCCAGAGGGCACCACGTGGCCCAATCAGATTAATTCAAAAAATAAATACAAAGAAAATTAGAAAAGAAATAGTTAGAGGCCGAATTTGGAAAAAGTCAAAACATGAAAGTTGCTCGTCTCGACGAGTTCTACAACTTTCATGTTGGGCAAAAAGCCAAAAGAGGTCATCTGTACAAAAGCTATTTTTTGGGGGTATTTTAAGGGAATAAAAATACCGATTTTGTGGCTTTGAGATTTTTTTGTATTTTTTATCTTTTTAAGGGTCCGTGAATTATAGACAACTTATCTACCTAATTTTTAGGGGTTTTTGAGTGATAAAATAATTACAGAAAAATAAGGGCAATTAAATACAAATACTTAAGGGTTAATTATACACAATATGACACATGATAAAAATAGAGAATTAGAGGATATTTTTATTGGCTTGTTTAAGCAGGGATTTTAATAAGGAGTTTTTAGCATGATGGATACGAGATTCATCATACCCCTATACTTAAACCATGCTCGTCCTCGAGCATCTAAGGAATGAAGGAGTCGGATTAATTCCTGACAGTGCGTGTGAAGAATTCAAGGCTTGATCTTTCGAAGACCCTTGACCTAAGTGATCCTAAAATTCTGGGTTTATCCAAGCCTTAGTCAGAAGGAATCCAACTTCTGTAATTATCAGACTCTCTTTTTGTACATATAATATAAGGATATGACATTTAGTGTATTGCATTTCATGAGAGCCGAGTCGATGCATCACCCAAAGTTCCAGTCCCAAAGACTCTCCTCTAGACCTAATCCTCAATACTAGGGAATAAATCTACTCTTGCTTTAGTCCACCGTCTCATTAGTTTGTCAGACTTTGAAATGTTGATGGACGGCCAGATGATGGAGGTACTAGGATTGTGTATAATTTTCTCACCCTCACATTGGAACAAGGGGCCTCTCGAGTGCCTTTTACTCAACACATGTATATTAATACTTTGTTAATCAATGTGTCCGTCAAGAGAGTTGGAGTCGTCTGCACTTGTTTTTCTGGGAGTACACCGGGGTGTGTCTTTTCTGAGTATCTAAGATACCTTCGACACCCAGACTTGTATCGCTTACGATGCAGGGCCCTTTTTGTGGTGTCAGCCCGACTCCTTGGTCCTATTTAGCGCTTGGTCCAAGTGGACACTTTGAAAATGGTTGGGAGCGCTCGCCATTGGTGGAAGCTCATTTGGAATTGACTTTGATTTTAGAGCTTTTCTTTGACATTTCATTTCTTTTGTTGGCTAGCTCCACTGCTTTTACCAAGAGATTGGCGCACACTGATCAACAAGTTTCTTTAAGTTTCATCACACCCTGGCACTATTAGGTAAATATCAAGAGATAGCATATGAATCTTGTTCACATACTGGCTAGGGTTTTTGCTGACACTCAGGTTTTCTGAAGCCTTCGTTAACTTTATCCCATCCTCGAATATCATAAGATCGGGTCTAAATTTAAATCTCTGATCCTAGTTCCTCAAGTGATATCTCATCTCAGCTCATCAATCATGCAGTTGTGGAAGTGACTGTGCTGATCATATTTTCTTAAAGGTAGAGATGAAGAGTGCAATATAGCACTCAAATCTTTCAAACCAGAGAGGTGTGGATATTTAAGTCATGAAAACCCTAATGACTACGACATGTTAACTCAGACTCTCAAGATCACAGAAATCCAGTGTCCTCAAAATTCTCAAGCCTTGAGTGAATGTTAATGTGTCAGGAATACACCAACTCCTTAGGTTAGTGAATTTTTGTGTGATTTTTGATTTTTGCAGATTTTTATGGGTTTTAAGGGTTTTTTTTGTGTCGGAGAGACAATGACTGACCCAGGCTCAAATAAATAAAAGTATCCACTCTCAGCCAGTATGGGTGTAAGTGTGGGTCGAGACCCGTGATCCTTAAGGACGGTGCCATATGCGGTGTCCTTTAAACCACCCACTCTGCTAAGGGAGACCGAGGTTCCCTCACTGAAAATGTTTACTAAGCCTAGTAGTCAGAGCCAAATTCCGAAAAACATTTTTAATTTTTCAAAAAAATTTTTTTCTTTTTGAAAAAGGGTTATTTACAAACAATTTTAATTTTTACAGGTTTTTACTCAGTTCACTAGTTTACCAAAACCCAGCCCGAAAAAATAAAATTTTAAAAAGTTTTAAAAACGCGAGCTAAGGCTAAAGTAATATACAGTAATATACGGTATAACCCCCTATACTTAAAATTTGTTATGTCCTCATAGCACAAGTGCCATGAAGCCAAGGCTCGGTTTAAGTACAGGGTGATATAGCGGAACTGAGGAGGAGGGTCCCCCTATACTTAGGCCAAACTCGGTCTAAGCACAAGAAGACCGAACGAGGGAGGGATGAATAGGCAGGTCCCCCCTATACTTAGGCTACAAATAGCCTAAGTAAGGTCTGTGTTTTAGGGGGGATGTCTATGGTACAAGGGTGAGGGGGAGGGGGTTCGTGAAGAATAGATATACACAGAGAGAGAGAGATAGAGATAGAGAGAGAGAGAGAGAGAGAGAGATATACAGGGGGTTGGGGGTGAATATGTGCAGTGTAGGTGTGTGTGTGGGGGGGGTGATTTTTTTTTTTGAATACAATATGCAAGACTGAAAAAGAAATATGCAGATGCAAGTTTTCTCTTTTTTTTTACAAAATGCAATGCACTTTGACTGATAAAAATCCTAGAATTTCTTCATGGCTTCTTTTGCGGCCTCTTCAGCGGAAGCTCCCGACTTCGCGCCTCCATGACGATCAGGCGTCCCCGATTTTCATGGGCCCTGCCACAAAAGAGAAAAGTTAGAAAATCAGAAAAATTACATCAGCAAATATTATGCAAAGAAATGATGCATGAAATGAGGACCTAAGAAAATTTGAAATTAATAAAAAAAAATCAAAATCCAAAAAAATTAAGCTAAGCCGTATCCCCGGCAACGGCGCCATTTGATGAGCGTAAAATTCTCCTCTTTAATAATGATGAATAATGCTGTAGTACAGGTGGCGAATTTTGTTCAGCAAAAACCACAGTCTTTGAATGCTGTGGAATATTTATACTTGGTAAGTGTACCAAGGTCGAACACAGGGACACAGCTGCTTAATTATAGCTTTTGAATTTTGATTCATGAAGTTCACTGCGATTTAATCTCACTTTCAGGTCCATATGCAAATTATGAAGCACTATGCTATGATATATGCATTTTTTATTTTGTTTTTATGCAAGTTAAAGTGATGCATGGGAAAATAATGCAAAGGAATATGCATGATGAATCAAATGCTACAATTATACCCTAAAATGAGAGCAACGTGATATAGAATGAAATTAGGGCCCATTTGAACACATCATTAAAAATCGGTCATGAAATCCAGCAAGACAAGTAAAGCATGGTCCCATTTTTTCACATAAAAATTACTTAAATTAAAACAATGCCAAATGGAACAAATAGATATGATAGAATGTAGAGGACAAAATAAGGATCAAAACGACACTAAAATCATGCAATTTGGACCTACGATGCTCAAGTTATGCTAAAAACAGTGCAAGGGTATAATTGTAATAAAAATGCAATAAAATAAAGGGATAAATATTGCATTTAGTCCCTGGAGGGACCTAAATGCAAATACCAAAAACCGCCTGGGCCCAGTTGTAATTTTTCCATTGCGCGCAGGGGCATATTTATAAATCTTCAAAACCTTGAGGGCCTCCCTGAAATTTACCCAGGCACGCACGTGAGGCACGTGCCTGGGGACCAAAATGCAAATATATAATCTTCCGGGGTCTTCTCTGCAATTTACCCAGGCCCCCACATGCCTCGCACGTGGGGCGCCTAGGCTCGGGCGCCACCTCAGGCTCGGGTCACGTGGTGATATCTGGAGGTTCTGCATTAGGCTTGGAGGACCCGAGCCTATAGGTCTAGACGAAGGCTCGGGTCCACCACGTGGCGTCATCACAGCCGTCGATCCATTCGATCGAACGGCACATGTACTCTCGTCTTTCGCCTTGGCCCACCGGAGAAGGCGGATCTCCGGCGAGCCCTGGAAAGCTCCACCGAGCTCCTGCTGCTTGCCTGGCGATCGGTGAAGGCTGCGTGGGGCCTGGCGGAAGTGCTGGAGCCACTGCGAAGCTCCAAAGAGGTCTGGAGCTCCCTGTCGAAGCGAGGTTGTCGGAAGAGAAGTTCGTGGTCGGCGGGGAGTTGCGATCTCCGGCTATTGAAGAGATGGGACCTGCAAATGTTAGAAGCACATAGCCGAAGCAATCGTGATGTGAAGTGGATCGAGTGAAGTGAGATGGGAGCCCGGCGAAGGCGGAGAAGGTGGCGGCTCTGGTGGGTCCTCCGCCGTGACGACGAAGGCACTGGATCGGCAGTGGAGAGGTTCTGAGGAGGAGTTAGGTGATCGGCGAGTTTATTTGATGGATGGCGAAAGTGCAGAGATGGTCGGACGGGGGTGAAGATGATCATGGAAGGTGGGAAAATTCGGGGAAATTCAAGAAAAAGAGGGAGCAGAGAAACCTCATCGGGGAGGGGACCCTTGGCGGAGGAGTTGCTTGGGATGAGGCTCGGAGGAGCCCCGGGGTCGTTGCCCAGCTGGTCAGCAAGCCAGCGAGCTCGGCGGAGCTTGGGAGCGTCCGCTACTCGGCGGTGGAGCACCGAGGGTCAACACCGGCGAGTACCCATCGTCACCTCGACGTTCCGCCCCTCCGCTGTCACCGGAGGGGCGGAGGCGGCTAGGGTAAAGGCCAAGAATGGTGGACGGCGCTCTCAGGTGGCGGAGGGTGGCTTATATAGGAGAAGAAGTTCGGAGGTTACGTGTGGGAGAGGCGGATTCGGCGGGGGTTTTCATGGCGACGGGGTAATGGTGAGGGGAATTGAAGTTGGCGCGAGGATGGCGGAGGGTAGGGCAACGTGTAGGGGGCGTTACGAGCAGGGGGAGGTGGTCTGAGCGACGGGTAGAAAAGGAAGGGGGCGGAGGCGTTACAAGAAGGAACGCCTGGATGGAGGTAGACGATGATCCTCTGCCGTTGGATCTGATGATCCAACGGTTGAGAGTGGGGCGCTTGCGAAGGGCTACGATCTGATCCGAGGATCTGATCGAGCGGTGGAGAAAGGTTGTTAAGGAGCGGCTTGGATGGAAGAGTGAGGAAGATCTAACGGTGAGAGGTGGAGGGATGGGATCAGATCAAAGATCTGATCCTACGGCGGAGGTTTAGGCGCTCACGAGTGGTTGTGATGGGGATTTGGGATAGATCCAACGGCCTAGGGAGACTGGGGTACGTGGATTGCTATAGACCGTAGGATGAGCGTGAGATCGGGCGGCTGTAGTGAGTGAGTGACGTGGAGGCTTCGTCGTCGTCGGATCACCAGGAGATCGAACGGATGAGATTGAAGCGCTAATAGATGGATGAGATCTGATCTGGGAGTCAGATCAGACGGTGGGCGATGAAGCGGGGTTTAACGGTTGAGATGGAAGCGGGTTTGACAGGATCCAACGGCCCAGGAGGCCGCCGGATGGTGCGAGGAGGAGCGGGCCACGTGGATTGCTATAGACCGTAGGATGAGCGTGAGATCGGGCGGCTGTAGTGAGTGAGTGACGTGGAGGCTTCGTTGTCGTCGGATCACCAGGAGATCGAACGGATGAGATTGAAGCGCTAATAGATGGATGAGATCTGATCTGGGAGTCAGATCAGACGGTGGGCGATGAAGCGAGGTTTAACGGTTGAGATGGAAGCGGGTTTGACAGGATCCAACGGCCCAGGAGGCCGCCGGATGGTGCGAGGAGGAGCGGGCCACGTGGGCGGCCCAGAGGGCGCCACGTGGCCCAATCAGATTAATTCAAAAAATAAATACAAAGAAAATTAGAAAAGAAATAGTTAGAGGCCGAATTTGGAAAAAGTCAAAACATGAAAGTTGCTCGTCTCGACGAGTTCTACAACTTTCATGTTGGGCAAAAAGCCAAAAGAGGTCATCTGTACAAAAGCTATTTTTTGGGGGTATTTTCAAGGGAATAAAAATACCGATTTTGTGGCTTTGAGATTTTTTGTATTTTTTATCTTTTTAAGGGTTCGTGAATTATAGACAACTTATCTACCTAATTTTTAGGGGTTTTTGAGTGATAAAATAATTACAGAAAAATAAGGGTAATTAAATACAAATACTTAAGGGTTAATTATACACAATATGACACATGATAAAAATAGAGAATTAGAGGATATTTTTATTGGCTTGTTTAAGCAGGGATTTTAATAAGGAGTTTTTAGCATGATGGATACGAGATTCATCAGCGAGGCGCGTGCGGGGGGACGTCGGCCTTGCGTCAGCACCCCAGGTCGCGTGCGTCGCACGTGACCTAGGGGAAAATTACACAGAGGCCCCGGAGGATCCTCCATATCACACATCAGCCCCACCGACCAAAGTCACGTGCCTGGCACGTGACTGTTGGTCTTTTTTGCAGAACTACCCCACTCTTTACTGGTAATTGCACTTAGGCCCCAGACTGCAGTTTGCTTTACTTTTCTATTTTATTTAAATATTGCAATCAGACCCCTGTGTTCCCCCTCATTTTTGAACATTTTCTCTACATTATTTTAGCAATCTAAAAATAGCATGATGTTCATCTTTTAATTCTCTACATTTTGACATGCTGTGGATATTTTCATGATTTACGGTTGATTAATAAATAATTGTCTTGTGAAAATTGGAATATTTTGCCCAATCTGTGCTCTGAAATTCATAGTTAATTAACCGTTGCTCTAAAAACTCTCCAAAAATCATATATTGTACAGATTATTTTGATTAACATTGTGCCCAAAAATCATTGCATTTGCATGCATACTTTGCTCTGTAAAAATCATTTTGCATATTTCACTATTTTATTTTTAATAGGTGTTAAATCCCACATTTTTGAGGTCTAGGATTTTTCTAAGATCCATTACCTAGTGATAGATCTTAGATAATTTTAGTTCTCGAAAAGAAGTAGGTTTAATATTTATTAAAATTAAATATTGAAAATTAATCTGTTTGCATTTAAAAATTCATAAAAAATTCATATCACATCCAAAAAATTCCAAAAAAATTACGGTGCACTCATTTCATCATCTTTTACATCTCGGCCAAGTTTCGTATTTTGTCGGATATCGTTGGATTGAACTTTACATTTTAGTCCCTAAAATAGGCCGAATTTGCATTTTGCATCCCTTTATTGCACGAAAAATTCCAAAAAAAGACCGCCTTGAAAACCGAACTAAAAATTGGATAGACACAACTCTAGGTTGTTCCTTTGCCTCCTTGTGATCGACATTGGGACTTGCCCAAGTAAAATAAACAAAAAAACCACTTGAAAAAAAAATTGATTAAACATTTGTGGTTATTTCTTGACTGTTTCCGATCGCCGCCTACAACGAACGACATTCATTAATTTCACTCACAAAGATTAAAAACAACTTCTTAACGCGGCTTTTTCGGGCTCGTCAGATGGCGCCGTTGCCGGGGAGGCAAACGGCTTAGTTTTGTGTTTTGAGACTTTTTGATCGGTTTTCCGCATTCGGGTAGTCTGACCCCCGAATTTCTCATTGTGAATACCATTTTTTCCAGCATTTATTTTTCTGCAATTATTCGCTTGTTCTATTTTGAGTCACTCTCTTACATTTTCTCTCTTATTTTTCTTGCGAGGTACCCGGCGTACGTGGAGCGGTTTTCAAGAAACCGACGCATCTTCACCGACACTCGAAGAAACCGCAATTAAATTAAGATCGAGTCGAGTCGTGAGAGAGAGTAGAGTCTAGGTTTTTGAATTTCTGCATTTTTATTTTCTGCCCATTTGTAGCGGTGTCCGTTTGGACTCTCGCGTGTGTACAAAGACATTGAACTTTATTTGTGGTGTGGCGTGGCCTGTTTCACTCTCTGGAGAGGGTGGGGCCCGACTTGAGTGGCGATTAGGATAGACCTGCACATACGGCTCTCAGAGCATTTATATTTTTTGCTTGTGCTCGTAGGATCTTAAGCCACACTGCACATTAACTGAGACGCACCTTAGATCGTTCAACTTAGTCAAAAATTTAACTCAATTCTTCCCGCTAATAGAACTTTCTGTATAGGTGTGGTTTTTATCGGCTTGCACGCATATAGAATAATTTTTAAATTCTGTCTAGCATCCCACATGGAGATTGCGAGGAGGCACTGTAAGTCTTCTAACTGAGCATTCATCATATTTTTCCGCGTGCATCGGCTTTTCCCGACTTTCTCCCCCTTGTTTTATCACATAAATCTAAAGGAAATTGGGACTGGATGGTAGACGTGAATTTGTGCTCATCAGAATTCTTCAAGTGATCACCTAAAAAAATTGGGACTGCTAAATATAGCCGATCTTAAGAACCAATAAAATCAAGAATTTTTGCGGGAGAGAAACCCCGTCATTGTTTGGTTTGCTTGAGCGAGAGAGCGACCCGCACACTAGGATAGAGCCACACCTTAACTCTTTTCAGACTACTATCTCGGGATAGGCCAGTCTCTTGAGAGTATTGGGTTCCTAAACCAGCTCGCTCTAACCGCTCTGATACATTGTATTATCACCAAATTCTAAAATTGACAAGATAATTGACCGAACCCTCACGGTCTTCACTTTGAGTTGAGTTGGTGAAACAACCTTTGTATTGTGTTTGGTTTGTGCGTAGAAAATAAGTCATCAGCGAATACTGCACATTCGTGCCTCCATCATAAACTGCAAACCTCTTGTTGACCTCGAGAATGGAAGATTGTGGTAATTCTTGTTCAAACTCCGCGAACCATTCTTTCTCTACCACAAACTCTCCAATCTCAAAAGACCAGAGAAACTCTTACTCTGGACCTGCTTGGCCTCCGGGAAACCATTCCCAAGAACTCTATTCTTACGATTCCTTCTTCTTCCTAGAAGGAGGACAGACCCAAAATTGTCTCTCTATCACCAAAAATCGAGGGCAACTATTACATCAATTCTTTCCCAATCTGTTAACTCGAACCCTTTATATTCTGAAGGTGAAGAAAGAAGAGATGCCCCCCAAGATGGCTTCCAAAAAAGACCCTGAAGATGAGACAAATGATGACGCCATTCAAATGATCCTAGCAAGATTGGCTGCATCTGAGCAGCAACAACAGTTACTAAGGGACACAGCTTGAGCAGTTGAATGCTGGGGAGGAAGTGCAATGGAAGCCGCCTACAACCCTGGACAGTACCAAGTGTGGAACTATTTACAGCCACCACAACCGGTGATCCACTATGAACTGAAGCCACATTTCCGTCAGTCAATTACCCAATTCCATGGTAATACGACTGAGGAGCCATATGAATTCTTGCGGGACCTGGAGTTGATATGTTCTAATCTGAGGCACCCACAAGTCAGCCAAGACTACATTCGTCTCACTGCATTACCTTTCACCTTGAAAGGGAAGGCAGACTACTGGGTGAAGAACTTGGGTGTGACTGTGACTACTTATGAGAGGTTTAAAAACCTATTTTTGAAGAAATTCTACCCCTTGAGTCGGACAAATCAAATGAGGACCCGTATCACCAGTTTCTCTCAGATGCCCAATGAACCACTCTGTGAGGCATGGGACCGGTTCAAAGATCTACTTCAGAAATGTCCTTGCCATAACTTGGACAATAATATCCTAGTCCAGTCTCTCTACTCTGGCCTAAATCATGAGACTCAAGGATTAGTTAGCGCTGCCTGCGGAGGGAATTATGCATCACGTGGGGCTGAGACCGTCTGGAAAATACTGGAGCAGATGGCAGAAACAAACCGCTCTCAGCTTGCCAGTAGAGCCTACACTGATTCCCTCAACACCCTTCAAGCCAAAGGCGGAAAGCAGACGATGGCTGAAATTGCGGAGGACTTGATTCCGAACATGCATTTCAATAGCCGACAAAATAACAATAGTGGACAAGAGAGTGAGCGACATCGACAACCGGATCTCCCAGTTCCCAAAGCAGATGGAGGAGCTCACTACTAAGATGTCCAAGATGGGGGTTCCTACTGCACCAACAGTCCCGGTCTACCATGTGCACCATGTCCAGGAGCAGCTAGGACCAGAACAGCAACAGTCATGGGTACAGGACCAATCCTATGCCCAAGCTTCTCAGCAACCACCCCACCGGCCGAGACAATCCAAGAAGCCCCGCCCCTGACCTTCGAAATAAACGCCATTTTGGTACACACAGGACACTACCCGACCAGGGTAGTATGGGGGAACGCCAGCCTTATCAACGCTCCCCACTTTTTATAATGCCGCATTCCCTCAGCCTCCTCAGTACCCTCAAAGCATTTCAAATTCCCAGCACCCGAAACAGCAGCAGCCCTACAATCGCCCGAACCAATCTCAGCAATACCGTCAGCAACACCAAGCTCCCAGGCCCTTCGGCGCAATTCATCCAACCCTCCGGAAGAACCTGTTGATATCCAGAGACAGATGCTGGAAGAACTTCGCAGCTTCCGAAGTGAGCAATATGACCTGCGGGTGGATGTTAATCGTCTATCCCGATGGAAGGATGAGCAGACTGTTCCCACTACAACCATTCCGCCCAAGTTCAAGCTAACCCCAATAGCTTGAACCGATCCTCAATCATCTCAACACAATGGCCAGGTATACTATTCGGATTTTTCTACATATGAACATGAGAACCTTTCGTTTGACAATATACATGCCATGTCACTCAGGAGCGGAAGGACCGTGGTCGTACCTGATCGGACTCGGGAATCGGTTCATGAAGACTCGGAGGATCAGCCTGAGGATGCTTCCGAGGAGGATGAAGAAAGACGCCTGAAGATCCCAGCACCAGAGAAGGGGAAAGCATCTATGGAGTCTGCAGAGGACCTTGAACCTCTAGTTGCTGCAAAAATACCTTAGTCATCTTTTCAGCAACCTGATTTTTATTATTATCAAAAATCTGATGATTGTAATAAAAACTCCAAGTCTAATAAAGATGCTCGTATTTATGATTCTGACCATCTGTCTCCTGTCTCAAGTGCTTCCATTCCTTTCCCCAATGCCCTCAAGAAAGGAAAACAAAAGAAAAACATTCAGGATAATCCAGTAATGGAAAAATTCTGCCATCAAAACATCACAGTCAAAGTACCCTTTGACCAGTATGTGGCCAATAATCCTGCTTTTCAGAAATATTTAAAGGTAAAATGCACTCCCACTAAGACTCGTACAAAGAGAACAAGTCAATTTGTGGAGACGCATATCTTGACAGTTGCCACCACCAAATGTGTCAAGAACCAGCACCTGCCAAGAAAGAAAAGGGATCTGGGCGCCCATTATGTGGAGAGTCGCATTGGCGGCATTGTGTTCACACGCACACTCCTCGACAATGGTTCTTCCATAAATCTTCTACCCTTAGCCCTATACTATAGATTGGAGTTAGGACCTCTCAAGAAATCATCATCTCTACTCCAATTTGCTGATAAATCCACCAAAAGACCTAAGGGAGAAGTAAAGAATGTCATCATCATTATCGAGGGTACAGAATACAAAGTGGGGACTTCACCGTCCTTGATATGGAAACCCCGAACCATTGGAAAGAATCGCAAATCTTTCTCGGAAGACTATTCTTAAGAACCGCTAAGGGCTGTATTTGATTACAGTTCTGGCATGATGAAATTCCGATCTCCAGGAGGGGAAGTAGACTTGGAGATGAAGCAGACCAAAGTGGCAAAGACCAGACTCCGAATCACAACTGAAGAGGCCGAAACATCTGAATGCAATCTCCTCCGAACCACTGGGCCATGGAACCAACTTCCAGACATACAGACTGAAAGCACTTCCTCGGAAGAAGAAATGATGCACAATGCACTTTGCGAGATATTTCCAAACATCTCAAAACACTCAGACTACTTCACCATTAATGACACAGAAAGCCTTTCGATGTGTCAAGAAAAATCAATGACGAATCGGACGCGGCTCTGGCCGAATTACCATTTTACTCTAGCGATCCGACCCATCTGACTTCTGAATTGGTAGCCAACACTTCCACACAGTGACTCACCACCGACCGACACTGAACCAGATACAAAGATAATTCAGCCAGACTTGATTGATGATTCTGAATTACCTGAGTTGAAACCATTACCCCCCACACTGAAGTATGCATTTCTCAATGGGCCCCAAAGAGAAATTTCCTGTGATCATTAGCTCATCCTTGACACTAGATCAGGAGTCTAGACTACTCGAAGTCCTTGAGCGAAATCGAAAAGCCATCGGTTGGACTGTGTCCGGATCTCGTAGGAATAAACCCCGCTCTCTGCTCGCACCAAATTTATGTTGAGGATAATGCAAGGCCTTCCCGTGAATTCAGAGAAGATTAAACCCCAATCTTCGGGAAGTAGTGAAGAAAGAAATAGAGAAATGGTGCAAAGCAGGATTTATTTACCCCATTTCTGACTCCAAGTGGGTAGCCCCCTTCATGTCGTCCCGAAGAAGTCGGAATCCAGATGGTTACCAACGAGAAGGGGGTAGAGATCGCGACCCGGGTACCCACGTCGTGGCGCGTCTGTGTCGATTACCGGCGCCTGAATGCTGCGACCAAGAAAGACTACTTTCCACTGCCATTCATTGATCAAATATTGGAGAGACTTGCAGGGAAAGCATTCTTCTGTTTTCTTGATGGGTACTCCGGCTACAATCAAGTAGCTATCGCTCCCGATGACCAGGAAAAGACCACATTCACATGTCCCTTCGGTACTTATGCATTCAAGCGCATGCCATTCGGGCTTTGCAATGCCCCAGGCACATTTTCAGCGGTGCATGATTGCCGTATTTGCCGAAATGGTTGGTGATTACCTGGAAGTCTTCATGGATGGACTTCTCAGTTCATGGTGATTCATTTGATACATGCTTAGCACACTTGGACCGAGTCCTTCAGAGATGCAGGGATGTTAATTTGATACTCTCCTGGGAGAAGAGTCACTTTATGATGACTGAGGGTATCGTGTTGGGGCACATCATCTCCAAAAAGGGAATGGAGGGGACCCTGCCAAGGTGGATGTGATCAAGAAACTTGAGCCACCAACCAACGTCAAGTCAGTGAGGTCGTTTTTTAGGGCATGTTGGATTTTATCGACGGTTCATTCCTGATTTTTCAAAGATCGCCCGCCCACTGACTGAGCTCTTAGGAAAAGACACCGAGTTTATCGTGGAATCACAGACGTCTAGAGGCCTTCGAGCTCCTGAAAAGAAAATATGTGAATCGCCAATATTACAAGCTCCCGACTGGTTCTCTTCCTTCGAGATCATGACTGATGCATCGGATTTTGCTGTCGGAGCGGTACTCGGACAAAAAAGAGATGGAATTCCTTTATGCGATTCACTACGCGGAGCAAAAGTGTTGGATCCTGCACAGAGAAATTATACAGTGATTGAAAAGGAAATGCTCGTGGTTGTCTGGGCCCTGGAAAATTCAGATCATACATATTGGGCTCCAAGGTGACAATTTTCACAGATCACACAGCAATCAGATATCTCATGGATAAGAAGGATGCCATGGCACGACTTTTGAGATGGATCTTGTTAATCCAGGAATTTAATTTGGAGATTAAGGATAAACCTGGAATAAAGAATGTTGTTGCTGATCACCTTTCCCGAATCGAGCAAAACGATCATCCTAATATCGGACCAATCAAGGAGACTTTTCCATACGAATCGGTTTGCCGTCATTGGAGTCAACCCCATGGTATTCCGACATAGTGAACTATCTTTTCTCCAAGAAGGTTCCCCTATGGTTGGACCAAGAAAATGATTGATCGATTAAAGTCAGATTCGAGAAAATACCATTGGGACGATCCTTTCCTTTTCTATGAAGGACCGGATTGTGTCTGGAGAAGATGTATTCCTCAGGAGGAATATCAGAGTGTCCTCACACACTGTCACTCTCTCGAGGCTGGAGGACACCATTCGGGAAAGAGAACCGCGCACAAGGTACTCCAATGTGGATTTTACTGGCGGACCTTATTTCAGGATGCTAATGAATTTGTACGGTCATGCCCGATTTGTCAAAGAATGGGAGGGACTATGGGATATAGAGATGAAATGCCCATGCAACCAATAATTTTCTGTGATGTTTTTGATGCATGGGGGATTGATTTTATGGGTCCCTTTCCCAACAGCAATGGATTTGAGTACATCCTGTTAGCGGTGGATTATTTATCAAGATGGTAGAGGCTATTCCAACCCGAACCGCAGATAGCAAAGTCGTCTGTAAGTTTATCAAAGATAACATCATTGCGAGGTTCGGGATACCAAAAGTATTGATTTTTGATGGAGGTAGCCACTTCGTGAACAGGGAGATGAGATCTTTGGCTTAAGGAGTACAAATTTTGAGCATAGAATAGCCAACCCGTATCATCCACAATCTAATGGCATGGCAGAGGTTTCTAATAGAGAAGTGAAGAGCATTCTCCAGAAGTTGGTTCGTCCCGATAGGAAGAATTGGTCGACACTGTTGGACCAAGTTCTATGGGCCTATAGGACAGCCTATAAGACTCCACTCGGTACTTCACCTTTTAGGATGATCTATGGCAAGCCATGTCATCTTCCTGCAGAATTGATCCACAAATCTGAATGGGCGATCAAAAAGTTGAATTGGAGTTGTCACCTTGGAAAACTATGTCGAGACTTAAATCTGAATGAGCTAATTGAAATCCGAAATCGGGCATATGACAAACAGTGTGATTTATAAGGACAAGGTCAAGAGATGGCATGATAGACACATTCGAGAGAAGACCTTTGTCCCTGGACAGAAAGTGTGGTTGTTTAATGCTCGGTTGAAGATTTTCATGGGAAAACTAAAATCAAAATGGACGGGTCCCTACATTGTCATCAATGTGCATACCAATGGAAGCGTAGATATTGCCGAACTCAAAGAGAATGCACAACCGTTCTCAGTAAATGGACAAATGCTGAAGCCATACATTTAATCACCCAAAGAACAAACAGTTCAAGTCGAGGTCATCTATTTCACGCAGAGCGAGGACATTGAAAATCTATCTGATCATTCCCACCCTCCCTCCCGACCACATCAGCAACCTTGTACAGCTTCTTCCTTTACTTAGGCCAAGGCCTAAGTATAGGGGGGGACCGATGCCATCTGTATATATCATTCTTCTCCTGACTCCTAATTGCTCCATTTTCACCCTTCTTCCATACTTAGGTTGTCCACAGCCTAAGTATAGGGGGAACCCGACATCCACCTGTATATCCTCTCCTCATTCACATATCATGACCGCTTCTTTTCCGCTTTACTTCCTAACCCATTGTATATAAATTTTACACTCCCTTACGCTTAGCACGAGCTATGTCTTCATTACGCCTTTTTGTGCTCTGAGGACACAGCACTCGCTAAGTATAGGGGGGTCTGTATATATACTTTGTATATATTTTACCCATATCTCGTACTTTCGCGTAAGTCTATATGTATTTACGGGGTGGGTACTAACTTGAAAAAAAACAACAAAAAAAACAAAAAAAACAAACAAAACAAAAAAAATGAAATGAGTTTTTCTACTAACACTGACTTGCCCAAAATTTTTGAAAAAAAATGGCTTCTTATTTCATCTTTGCACACACATACGAAAAAAAAACAAAAAAATCTGCATTTCACGCACTTACACTTCATCCAACATCACTTGCATTTGCATTTGTGAAAAGTCATTGGGTTCTGAACCAAGTTGTGAGCCGGAACCGAGAGTGGTCTGAACTTGCCCTTAATCCACCCTAATTTTCAGAGGAACTTCACCGAGAAATAGGATTTTAAAGAGCTTCAGGTCTTTTGACTTAATTCCTTAAGGTGCCACGTGACAATGTACAACGTTTGACTCTTAGTGTCTAAACTGGTCTCTTCATTCTAGGTACAACTCTGGAATAGGAATTAATTTGCACTCTCTCACTATGCACTTAGCTCAACCCAGACGAGATGTTGGAAGACTATGTGAGTTTCTTTTCTGGTAGCGTGGAAATCTAAAGACCGGAGTACGGGTTGAAATAAAGCTTCGGAAAAAGGGATGGATGGCTGGGCACAATTTTTTCTAAGACCCCAAAAAATGTACGGAATAAAAAGATGCTATATCCGTAGGGGCAAAACAAGATCCAAGCAGAACCACCAAAAATTCCAAATATAAAGAAGCATTCTACCAAATAAAAAATCGACCAAAAAGGTCCAAGCTTCAAGAAACCTGCAGATCTTGGTGGAGAACTTGGCTACACTGGCCTTCTTCACAAGGAGAGGTGACTACACTAGCCACCCCCTCCAGTTCTTTTCTCTTTCTTCTAGCTTCTCCCCCATTTCGATTGTGAACACAGCACGACAGACCTTAGAAGGAAATACCTGACTCCCCGAGGACGAGTTACTGGAGAGGAGAGGAGCATGGTAGTCCGGCATTCTGGATGGGAAGAGCTAAAACCCTTCACACACACGAGTCGGTTATTCAATGTTCTTAGGGTATACTTTGGGAAGAGGATTGATCTAAGATGACTTCTGAGCCGAAACTGTAACAATGATGTGTAGAACTTGAGGACTGTTGATTTTAAAATTCTAAGTCTCACAGAAGTTCCGCCACACTACTAATCCCAAGGTCGAGTTTAGTTTCATTCTCACCTTCAGCTCATGGTCTTGGTATGGAACCCAGTCTCATTTCACTTCATGGCATGTCTTTTTGATGCTCAGGGACGAGCATAGTTTAAGTATAGGGGGATGATGAATCTCGGATTCATCACTCTAAATCTCATTTATTAAGCTTAAGTCCCTAAAAATCAACAGCATATTTGCAATTATTCTGCATAATTAGCATTCATGCATGTTTTCATGAAAATGGCATTTTATCCATAATTTCTGCACAAAATAAGAGCCAAAAATCAAAGCCAAATTTGATCTGTAAATAGCCTAACTTCCCCTATTTTTAACTCCTTCATGCTAACTCCAAATAACCCAAAACCACTTCCATTGTGTACATATCACTCACAAGAATAAATGAAAAATACAAAAAAAATCACTAACCCAAATAAGTGGACCAAAAACCCAAACCCTAGTTTCAGGATTTTCGGACTAAAAACCACATATCTTCCCCATCCAATGGCCGATTTGATCCTACTCACTTTTGAACTAATGAACAATCAATTACCTTCAAAACAAGACCAAGTTCAAGTGAATCGGAGCTCGTATGTGAAAGTTGGGTTTTGGGCCTCTTTTGTACATTGTATTTTCGCGGTTTTCTGACCTTTATGTATATATTTTCTTTATTAATAAAAATCCAAAAAAAATTAGAATTAGGTGCCTTTTATTTATCTTTGAGTTTTCCAGATTTTCTCTGGATTTTTTTTATCTTGTTTAAAAAATGACAAAAAAATACAAAACCCAAAATCAAGGTATTCTATGTACATGGGATACCCCAAAAATTCACTTTTTACATTTGACCGAATTTGGCTTTGATGTCTTCATGAAAGTTGTAGATCTCGTCGAGACGAGCATTTTTCGTGAAGGAACTTTTTCGATCCGGGGTCGTTTACTATTTCTTTTTGATTTTACAAACTCTTTTACTTTTGATTTTTCTGGTGCTGACACGTGGCAGCCCCAGAGGCCGCCACGTGTCAGCATTTTTTTTGGACATTTTATTGTATCGTTTAATAAAAAAATAATAAAATAAAATAAAAAATAAATAAATACAAAAGCGTCGCACGTGCGTCGCACGTGCCGCGCCTCTCTCACGCTCCCCGCCACGTGGCTCCTCGTTGGCCGTCCGATCTCGGCCGATCGGACGGCCAGAGGTCGTCATCTTCAACCTCCAACTGCCCCCGATTCCTCCGCCGTCCCCCTTCGTCAACATCCCGCGCCGCCACCCCAAACCTCGCAACCACCAAACCGCACCTCTAACGCCCTTATCCCGACCACCGGCCGCCCCGAACTCGCAACAACCACCCAACGCCCTCCGCCATTTCCCTTATCTCCCTCTCTCCTATTTAAACGCCACCGCCGACCCCCCAGACCTTTATCCGCCGATTGACCTCGCTAGGTGGTGACAGACCTCGACGCCGGCGTGATCCGAGGGTATCTTCCTCGTCGCAGCCAGCTCCTCCAGCGCTGCTTGCTCCGGCCACCCCTTCGCCGTCGAGCCCCTCCTCAGGTACTCTCTCTCTCCATCTCTATCTCTCCCCCTCTCTCCTTCTCCCTCTCTTCCTCGCTCTTTATCTCTCTCCGCCGCCTCGACCTCTTCGTTTCTCCCCTTCTCCGTCTACTACATCTCCATCCTGACGACCACCGACATCAACTATGACCCATCACCGCCTCCGTCTCCGCCCTACGCCTCCGCCTCCGACGCCGCAACATCTCCATCGCCAGGAGCTGCCGCCGCAACATCTCCGCCCCCAAGCTCCTCCAATCGCAGCGCCTCGCCATCGTCGACATCTCCAGCCACGGGGCCGCCTCCTACGCCAACCTCTAGGCTGTGTGTCGGCCAGAGGGAGGCCGACGTCACGTCCCCCCTGCCGGCCCTCCTCCGCCAATCCACGCCGACCGCCTGACTTCACAAACGCCAACGCCTCAGCTCCGACGCCTGGAGGTCCATCTTCATCGCATCACCGGAGGCCCTCCACCGCCAGCTATTCCTCTGAACGCCGCCCCATCGGCCGCCTCCGCCTACTCCGCTCGCCGGGCTGACACCGAGCCACGATCGGAGCCACTCCTCCGCCTTCGACTTCATCTCCAGCAGCCGGGCTCGCAGCCCGAGACCCCCCACGTGCGAGGCGCGTGCGGGGGGACGTCGGCCTTGCGTCAGCACCCCAGGTCGTGTGCGTCGCACGTGACCTAGGGGAAAATTACACAGAGGCCCCGGAGGATCCTCCATATCACACATCAGCCCCACCGACCAAAGTCGCGTACCTCGCATGTGACTGTTGGTCTTTTTTGCAGAACTACCCCACTCTTTACTGGTAATTGCACTTAGGCCCCAGACTGCAGTTTGCTTTACTTTTCTATTTTATTTAAATATTGCAATCAGACCCCTGTGTTCCCCCTTATTTTTGAACATTTTCTCTACATTATTTTAGCAATCTAAAAATAGCATGATGTTCATCTTTTAATTCTCTACATTTTGACATGCTGTGGATATTTTCATGATTTACGGTTGATTCATAAATAATTGTCTTGTGAAAATTGGAATATTTTGCCCAATCTGTGCTCTGAAATTCATAGTTAATTAACCGTTGCTCTAAAAACTCTCCAAAAATCATATATTGTAGATATTATTTTGATTAACATTGTGCCCAAAAATCATTGCATTTGCATGCATACTTTGCTCTGTAAAAATCATTTTGCATATTTCACTATTTTATTTTTAATAGGTGTTAAATCCCACATTTTTGAGGTCTAGGATTTTTCTAAGATCCATTACCTAGTGATAGATCTTAGATAATTTTAGTTCTCGAAAAGAAGTAGGTTTAATATTTATTAAAATTAAATATTGAAAATTAATCTGTTTGCATTTAAAAATTCATAAAAAATTCATATCGCATCCAAAAAATTCCAAAAAAATTATGGTGCACTCATTTCATCATCTTTTACATCTCGGCCAAGTTTCGTATTTTGTCGGATATCGTTGGATTGAACTTTACATTTTAGTCCCTAAAATAGGCCGAATTTGCATTTTGCATCCCTTTATTGCACGAAAATTCCAAAAAAAGACCGCCTTGAAAACCGAACTAAAAATTGGATAGACACAACTCTAGGTTGTTCCTTTGCCTCCTTGTGATCGATCTTGGGACTTGCCCAAGTAAAATAAACAAAAAACCACTTGAAAAAAAATTGATTAAACATTTGTGGTTATTTCTTGACTGTTTCCGATCGCCGCCTACAACGAACGACATTCATTAATTTCACTCACAAAGATTAAAAACAACTTCTTATCCCGGCTTTTTCGGGCTCGTCAAGGACCAAACTCGAATCGGTCGAGTAAGGCTGCCGGAAGAAGGTTGATTGAAGAGCTGCTGTCTAATAGAGTACGATCAAACTGCTGCTCCTGAATCTCGCATCTGACATAGGGAGCTCCTGCGTCTGGTCGCTTGGCTGGCAGCTTGTTCTGGATGGTGCAACAAGTGGAATGAGTGAGCACATGGATCTGATCTCTGTGGTTCCTCCTCTTCCTGCGGATGGTAGTCTTCTCTTTCAGGTTCTTCTTGAAGAGGGGGATGTGCTCAAGTGCTTCTTGTAGAGTCAGCTGAATATGGAATCTGTCTATCATCTGATTGCCGAACTCTACCTGTTGCTCTTTTTTGGGATTTTCTCGTTTATTCCCCTTAGCTCGGCGGAGTGCCTCAGGGAAAGGGATGGTAGGGACTTCCACAGATGGAGGACTAGGAATAGGTCCCTGTGCCTGTGAGGAAGAAGGATCCACACAATCATCATCATGCAACACATATGGATCCGTAATGTGAACAGAAACCTTTCCCTTATTCATATTTTTATTCTTTTTGTTGTTACCAAAGTCCATAGATACAAAAGGTGGTAACATCACAGAGGGAGGCTCAACGAAAGTAGAAGTGGTGGCCTCAGCACTACCACCTGCACCTGTCTCTGCGGCATCAGCACCGCGCTCTAGCTCAGCATCCAAAATGGTGGCTTCAGCACCACCGTCTGCATCTGGGATCACGACGGCTTCAGTACCGTCGTCTGGAACTCCATCATTGGTGGCATCAGGACCACCGTCTTCAACATCATTATTAGCAGCATCAGCACCACTACTCTGCTCCTCTGGCGCTCCTAATTCAGCTGGATGTTGTCGCTCAGAAGAGGCGCCGCCGGCGGGCATCCTACCGCTCCTAGTAGTCACAAAATCAGCATCATAAAAAGAATACGACATATCGCTCAAATAGTCACTAGGAGAGGTATCCTCTGTAAACTCTACCTGCTCAGACTTTCTTTTCAGATTGTTCGGGTTAGGTTCAATCTGAGTGGGTATGGCGGCCTTCCCTTTTATAATCTCCCTCATCTCCTGCCGGAATTCATCCATTTCTTGCCTGAAGGATGCTCGTTGTTCAGAGAGCAAGCGGGCAAGATCATCGAGAGCTGGGTTCTCAAAAGCGGGACCCTGAGAACCGGATGGTTGTCCCTGCTGGAAATGGGGCTACTGCTGCTGCTGTGGTTGATACTGGGAGTGATGGGAACAAGACTGCTGAGGCTGTTGTCGCTGCCTCCACTGCTGTCCCTGATAGGCGGGAAGAGGGCCACTCTGATATTGCTGCTGGGCATACTGGGGCTGCTGGTGTTGCTGTTGCTGGCTGTTCTGCTGTCCTTGAGCAGGGTTCTGCTGCTGGGAGGAGGAGCCACCGCTGCACCAACGGAATCCGGGATGATCACGACGAATCCCGGGCTGAGGGTACCGGTCGTACCATATCCCATTAACTTCCATCAATGGGTCCTGCTCGAAGGAGGGTGGGGGAAGAACTGCCAGTGGCTGCTCCGGCTGATAGACCACCATCTTTGTGTCCGAAGATGGCGGCTGAGCTGGGTAATACTGTAGCAGTGGAACCGGCTCTGCCTGGATATGATTCACCTGACGGTACGAGGTAGAGGGTTGGTTGGAACTGCTACTGCTGGAGTCGCCCCGTGACCTGGGAGGCTGTTGGGACTGAGCTTGTGCCTCTTGAATGCGAAGACTTTGAGTTTTCAGGTCACTCATAGTTTTGGTGAGAAGGTCCATCTGGGCAAGACCTTGGTTCTGCTTCTTCTCGAGGATCTCCATGCGGTCCAACTTCTCACTGATAATGCCCATGTCGGCTGCGGCTGATTCGGCTTGGGCTACAGCTACCGACAATGTATTAGGACCGATGTCAATGCGGGCGATCCTCTGGAAAGAGCCTCCTCCCTGAGGTGGTTTTTGTTGTGTGTAGACTCTGGCTTGGGTCATCAAAGTTGAATTTTCTGCCATGCCTTCATAGATGGCCCAGACGTCGTCTTCACCCTTGGAGAAATATGATCCACCGCAGGAGGCGTTGACAAGCCCCTGCAGCTCCGGTGTCAGCCCACAGAAGAAACTTTGAACCAGGTTGGGCTTGGATATATCATGATGTGGACACCGGTCGATGAGCTCTCTGAATCGATCCCAGGCTTCATGGAATTGTTCGTTTGGGATCATGACAAAATTGCTGATCATGGATCTAGCTGCATTGGTCCGGCCGAGAGGATAGTACTTCTTCAGGTATACGGTCCGGAGATCTGCCCAAGTGTCGATGAATCGCCCGAGGTGTTTGAGCCAATATGCGGCTCTGTCAACCAATGAAAATGGGAAAGCGATCATCTTGATCGTGTCCTCAGTCAGCAGCCTATCATGAATGGTGCTGCATATCATCTCGAATTCTTGGAGGTGGAGGTGTGGCTCTTCGGTCGGCAACCCATGGAACTTGGGTAGAAGCTGGATAGTGTGGGGCCGAAGCTCGAAATCTCCATGGATCGGTGGGAGTCTGATCCAGCGGTGAGTGAGGGATGCAGCTGGGTTGTGCAATTCCCTCATAATGGTCTGTGGCGGTCTCTCAGCGTCTGGATCGCCTCCTCCTGCATCAGGTCCTCCTCCTCCTCCACCGCCACCGCCCCCAGGTCGGTTTTCTCGCATCTGAGCTATCTCTCTCATCAGATCACCCATGAAGGTACCCTGGTCACGGATCTGTCTCTGCATAGTCTCCAGGGATGCTAACAAGGAATTGTTGATGGCCACCTGATCGATTATGAACGGAGGGTGATCATGGTCATCTGGGTGCTCGCCTCTATCTGTCATCACTGGATTCTCTGAAAAAGCAAAAGAGGCCATCTCAGATGCTGTCGAATGATCTGAACTCTGTGATGCACTGAATTCTGAAACAATTGGACTGAGAGAAGGAGAATGGGAAGGGTGGTCGAGGGGGAACAGGGTGGATGTAAACTCAGGCTCGGAGAGTGGACTCTTCGAGGTAGTCCTAGATGAATAAGGAGGAGTGCTGGATAGCGGTGCTGACAAGGTCGGCCTAAGAGATCTCCGTCCCATCATCTTGATTATTGGGAAGAGCAGAAAGGATGCAGAACAAGAAGGAAGAAATGAGAAGCAAAATTGCGCACAATTATGTTGTGTTTTTGATCTTGACCTAAGATAAAACTAGCAATCAAACGCAAGACAGGGGTGAATTCACCAACTCAACACATGAAGCCGTGAAGGTTCGGCTTTTATCTTTTCGGTTTTAGCTTGAATTCAAGAATTAATCTTTTCACGAGTCCTTAGAGCGCTACACCTAAAGGAGAGAGAGTATTGCCGAAAGAGTATCCCGTACTTGTCCTCCTCCTGTGTAACCTGTAGCTTGCACTTTTTGAGGTCCTTGTAACCCTTCCTGGATCCCTACTCAGCCAAAGAATAAGAGAGGAAGCCAATAGGCGAAACCGATACTTCGGAACTCGCTCGCAACGGAATCACCCGTGAGCGTGCAAGAACCTACTCGGACGCGAGACGATGAGACAGACACCCCCGTGAAGGCGTGGCCTAGGCTCGATACTTCGGACAAGGTCGATGCTCTACACAATAGAGAGTCACCAATGTTGACCAAGCTCTACTCGTCTACGTACGATAGAAGCGCCAATACTTCGGTAATCCAGGCGATACACAAGGCAGCCACAAGCTGGGATTTTGGCTCTAATCCTTACGAAGCGCTCACCTCACTTGGAAGGAGACCTTCCCATGCAACCTGAAAACAAGTGAGGGTGTTACTCTCCCCAATCAATGAATCCAATTACCAATTTTATTTTTGGTCAAGGTTTTCTTAGCAGTCCTTTTTTTAATTTTTTTGGTGTTATCGCTTCTTTTGAGTAGATTCAAACAAGCGCCTAACGATTTTTGTATTTTCTTGATCCTACTTTGTCCAAAAACAGAGGGAGAATAGAGTCGGAAAAGTCGTGCAAGTCGACACAAAGATGGAAATCTCACCTTTGTGCCTAAATGATGGATGCAAAGTAAGAAGACTTACAGCGAATCCCAGCTCTCTCCATGCGGGATGCAAAGCAGAATTTTATAAACCTAGTTTATATGCCGATATGCAATGCGGAAATCGTCCTAAGATAGGCAACTGCTAGCGTGAAGAACCACAAGTCAACCACCTATCGTCGATCCTAAGAGTCCGGTCTAGACCCTCCCCTCCTCTTCTCGACACATCGAGTTCAGGAGTAGCGCTTGATGGGGAGGGCTCGTGGCGCGGCGGATCTAAGAAAGGGGGCTAACTGTTTAATTTTAAACTAAGTCCAAGTACGAGCTATAGGTACATGCAAAGGTTATTAGTGTGTTTGGACCTAATTTAATCGATCAAGCAGGCCTAAATCTAAGGGCTCAATCCACAAAAGAAAGTGAAAATGAAATCAAAACCGGCAAATGACAGCGGTGAAAACTCGATAAAAACTGCGGTGAGCCCCCGGGTGAACAAACACCCGGAAATTAGGCCCGGAGTGTCCAAAAGAGTCCAAGTACCTATATTATTACAAATTAATGAATCACTCTCTCTCACAAAAAAATGCAAGCTAAACTAATCACTCTCTCACTCCTCCTGCTCTCTCCTGCCGGCCTGGCTAAAGAAAGGCCGGCTCCGCTTCTCAAGGTTGCTTCGGGTCATCTAGGCAATCCGCCTTGCTCCGCGGCCCCTCGCAAGAAGACAAGAAAGGATGGTCAGAATAGCTCAATCAATATATGTCAAAAGTGTAAGAGAGACAAAAACTAGCAATGGTAGACAAGCAGTCACAAGCAAACAAAAATAAGAACTACTCGTTGTTGTTCCCCAGCAATGGCGCCATTTGATAAACACAAATTTCAAGAGAGCCTAAATGGTGTCTCACACAAGGCGGAGACAACCGTCGTTGTGGCGACTCTCAAATGAAACTTGTATTTAATCAACAATTAACCCACACTAAAGATCAATAAATTAGAAATAATGTGGAGTTAAAATTTATTTTAACTCTGCACAAATGGTGTATAGGGACAAGTATGCAGAGAGTTCGAACACAGGGAGCAAGCAGGGTAATTCAAAATTAATGTGCACAAGTGAATGTGTGTGTCAAGTGTCTACACTAAGCAATCAAAGATGTTTTTGTGGGTTTTTAATTTTTAATTAATTTTTTTTATTATTTTTTTTAAAATTTTATATTTTGCTTTTTAATTTTCTAATTTTTATAATTTTATATAATATATTTTTTTAAATTTCAATATTGGAAAATAAAGACAATGTAATAAAAGACTAGATAAAATATTTATAAAAATGAGCAAAAATAACCAAAAATTCAGAAATAAAATGTTTTTGATATTTTTAAGATTTTCTACTGTTTTTGTGATTTTTGGGGATTTTTCAAGGTGTTTTGGTATTTTTAAATACTGAAATAGAGCAAAACAGTGAAATGAGTGCTGGCTGTGAATAAAATGGAAATTAAAATTAGCAAACAGCAACCAAAATTTTTCACACTAATTTTCGAGTAAAGATGATAAAATAGAGAACAAACAGGAACTGAGCTTGTATTTTTCTGAGTTTTCCTTGATTTTATATATTTTTTTGAAGTGTTAGAGTGTTTTTGAATTTTTAGTGTTTTTCTTTTGAGATTTTTAATGATTTTTGGACTGACACTAAAATAGGATATAATAGACACTAGGTAATTTTTTGGAATTTTTAGAGATGATTTAATATTTTTTGGCATTTTCTAAGCTAGACAGTGAATAAAAACCATGTTTTTGATTTTTAATAAATATAAAAATAAAATAAAATCAAAAACTAAAATGTTGGCGTGGAAGAACAAGTGCACATGAGCTTAAGTTCAAAATTTGAGAATTTTTGGGGTTAAAATGATGCTCCAAATAATTAGATCAAGCAAGCACAAAACATCAAGGCTGGCAGGGGCATTTACGGAAATAGGCAAAACTATGAGGGCACGCCTGCAATTTTCGCACACTTATTGAACTGAGTAAAACATTTTCTGGACCAAAAAGAAATATCCAAACCCGCAATGACTTTTCTGTAAAATTCCCAAACCCATGTGCGTCGCACGCGAGCCTAGCGAGGGTACAGATGCAATAAGACAACAGTACGAGGGCTAAACTGCAAAATATCCAAATGTTTTATACTGCAGCTAAATGTTTTGGAATTAAACGGAAATAAACAAAAAGCCCGGGGGTTTTTCTACAAAATCGCCAAGAAGACACGTGAGGAACCGCGTGCTCCACTGGCAGGGGCGTAAGTTCAATATTACAAAATACCAAGGGCTACCATGCAAAATATACAAAACTATTAAAAGCAGATGAAAGATTTTTGTGCCAATTAAAAATTACAATATTGCGCAGGGGAAGAACTGCAAAATACCCAGGCGCTTTAATCGCACGGCCGAGAAGATTTGACGTGTGCCACGTGGCGTGTAGACGATGCCCAATGCCCCTTCGATTATAACGGCCAGGATTAGATCCTGGCCCGCGATCTAACGGCTGTGGGGCTCCAAGATCCAAGGGCTCCGATTAGAACTGGGGCACCTCCAAAATCGAACGGAGGCGAGGAAACCTCGACGAACTGGGAAGAACTCGCGGAGGTGCGAGCTTCCCCAGCCCCGATCTCCCCTCTCCGCTGCAAGGCGATGCTCCAAAGGGCCCAGCAAGCTTCCTGCAGGTGTCTTCTACGCGCCTGGGGTGTCAAAAGTGGTCGGTGTCCCCCAGAGCGCACCGACGGCGAAGGCGGCTCGAGTGGCCCCCAGGTACATCCGGCGATCCCCAAAAATCTCCCAGGCGCCTTAGAGTCGCGTGTGGACCTGCAAGAAAAGTCAGTAGAATCGCGGGCAAATTGCCGCGACTCCCAGGTGTACGAAATAGCGTGGAGAGGTGGAAAAGTAGGGCTCGCAGGTGGCCGGAGATGCTCCGGCGACCAATCGATTAAGCGAATCGATGGTTAACGAGTGAAATGAAAGGATCTGGATGAAGCTCGGATGAACAGGAATAAGATGAAGCTAAAGATAAGGTGGTTAGATGTCCCTCAAGCTCAGATAGAGCGAGGGAGAAGGGTACCTCGACGGCTTGGCCGGAGGTTGGTCGGAACGCGCCCAAACGTGGCTGGACCACCTCCCTGACGAGGACTCCACGGAGCTGTCACCTCAGAGATTCCTAGCAAGGTCAGGGGTGGGCGTTTGGATGGATTTGCGGTTCAAAATTCAAAATGGGATTCAAAGGTTGGTTTTAAGGGGTTGACGAGAGGGGTCCCTTGATCGAGGTGTAACTGGAGCGACAGAGGTCCAATCCCCAAAGCAAGCCATGGGCGAGTTTGAGGGATGATAGGGGAAGAGAAGTCCAGAAGACACCATCACGAAAGGGTGAAAGGGATGTCCTCGAAAAAAGGGAGAAGTTGGGTCAAAACACATCTCTGACACAACCCAGGTGTTGGGCAGAGAGTTGACCGAGGTCAACTCTCCTAGCCCCCTGGTTGGTCCACGTGGACCAACCAGGAAAAACCTGGAGAAAAGATTTCTAAAATCATTTTAAAATAGTAAATAGTATTATTTTATTTAGGTTATAAAATAAAAAATGTTTAAAATATTATAAATTATTTTATTGTGGTTTTTAATTATTTTTATGAAATGTATTTTTACAAGTTTGCTTTTTAGCCCTTTATAGGTATAATACCTATGTATTTAAGTAATTCATTTTTATTTTGTGTAGTTGAATTTTATTATTTTTGTTTATTATTTTATAAAATTATAAAATACTTTTATATACACATATATATTTTTATTTTATTTTTCTGATATAATTTGTATAATTAATAAAATATAGGTATTATGTAGGTATGGGTATAGGTAATATACCTATGTATCAAATATGTACGTATTTTATTTTAAGTTTTATTTAGGTTTTTATTTTGATTTTAATGCACATATATATTATAAGTAATATTTACATAATTACAAAAAATATAAAAATCTAAAAATAATGAATAAATAATAAATTGAATATTTTAATCAGTACACTTATACAATGTGGGTCCAAAACTCAACTTTCAAACCGTAACTCCGCCAAATGCGAAACCATCACCATTGGATAGATTATTTTATTCTATATACAATTAAAGGTGAGTATGCTGCATTTGGAGTTGTCAGTTGTGAGATACGGGTCTGGGAAGTTGGGATTCTGGATCTTTATTCAGACCATAACTTTTTGTATGTACATTATTTTTCTGTGAAATCAATTTTGTATTTTTCTTTATAAAATTATCTACAACTTTCATGTACAAAGTTTCTTTGTTTGATGTATAAAAAGTGGAACCAAAAATAGGTCCCAAAATGAATAAAGAATTGATAGAACATATAGGTATTTTATCTGTATTCTTGGCCTTATCTCCCCCTACTTTATTCCTTGTCGACCTATTCATCAAGATGCCTAGGTCTCGGGGTTTCGGGTCATAAAATATTTACAATATTTTATTCTTTTTCTTTTCTTTTATTTATTCTATAATTTTGGCTTTAATTACAGTATTTTATACACTAATATGATGCACATGCATAAATGCCAAGATGATGATTTTAAGGGTATTTACCGGCATTTGCTAGGGTTTTTGGTGCCAAAATGATAGAATAAAGATGATGAAATGTGGATTCATCAGTACCCTCTCAGATCGCCTGACCTGAGGCTCTGCTGCATCTGCATGTAGATGAGGCTGCTCCCCCTGCCCTAGGTCCCCTGGACCTGCATCAATGGGGTCTGCGTCTGGCTCATGTTGCTCTAGCTGCCCATCCTCTCCACCTGTACCCTGTACTGGAGAGGGCTCCGTGTCCTCATCACTGTCATCATCCATGGAAAATTCATCTGCATCACCACTCTCAGTGGTGTCCTCAGCTAACGTTTGGTTCTCATAAAAGATCACATCCCCGTGCCTGGTGACTGTCTTCTTCCTTGGATCCCAAAGACGGTATTGAAACTCCTGATCTCCATAGCCAAGAAAAATACAAGGCACCGCCTTGTCATCCAACTTCTTCCGTTGCTCCTTGGGTACCAATGCATAAGCCTTGCATCCAAACACCCTCAAATGCGCATATGAGGGGTCCTTCCCTGTCCAAACACACTCTGGAATCTTGAAGCCCAAAGGAACCGATGGAGATCGGTTTACCAAGTAACATGCGGTGCGAATCGCCTCAGCCTAAAAGGTATTGGGCAACTTCGCTGTCTTCAGCATACAACGGACTCTCTCAACAATGGTCCAGTTCATCCTCTCAGCTAGACCATTGTGCTGGGGTGTACTTGGCTCTGTCCTCTTATGCCTGATGCCGTGCTCTGCACAATAGCGCTGAAAGCTATGGGAGGTGTACTCTCCCCCATTGTCCGTGCGTAGACACTTCAACAATTTTCCTGTCTCGCGCTCAACCATGGCATGAAACTTCTTGAAGCAATCAAACACCTGATCCTTCAATCTAAGAATGTACACCCACACCTTCCTAGATGCATCATCAATGAAGGTGACAAAGTACCTGTTGCCTCCCAAAGAGGTTGTGTCCATAGGACCACAAACATCTGAGTGAACCAGTTGTAGAAGGTCTCCCTTCACCTTGGATCTCGCTCTGTACGGTGCACTCCTGCTCTTCCAACCTCACATGCATCACAAGGAGACAAAGTGATGTCATTTTGGTAGGGGATCAACTCCTTGCTCAAAAGCTGTAAGCCCTTCGGGCTCATGTGCCCAAGCCGACGGTGCCACAAATCTGAATTATCTGCCTCAGTAGCATGCAGAGTGCCATCCATGACCTTCACTCTAGTCATGTAAAGTGTGTGACACAACCTGCCTCTCGCCATGATGAAAGAACCCTTGCTGATCTTGCATTTGCTGTCGCCGAACTTCAGATGGTAGCCTTCACTATCTAGCTGTGAGCCAGATATAAGGCAAAGCTGCACATCAGAAACATGCCTCACATTCTAGAGTGTCATTGAACACCCAACATCTGTCTGAATCGAGATGGTGCCCATACCAATGATCTTTGAGTAACTTTCGTTACCCATCAAGACTCTCCCATAATCACCACAAGTGTAGGTGGTGAAGAACTCCCTGTGTGGAGTCACATGATAGGAGGCGGCCGTGTCAACGATCCACTCCAAATCACTCCCTGCATGTAAGCACTTGTCCTGGATGGTGAGAATCACCTCTTCTGCACTGTCATCTGCCACAACTGCAGCTATATTTCCATCTTCTTTTTTCTGATCTTTCTTGGCTTCAGCTTGTTCTCTCTTCCAAACCCTACAATCTCTCTTCCAGTGACCGGGCTTCTGGCAATGGTGACACTTTCCTCTGCCCTTGGACTTGTCTCTGGATTTCTGCCTCTCCTGTGACGCTCTTCTGCTGTTGGATCTTCCTATCCTCTCAACTGCATACACATGTGAAGAGGAGGATGCCTCTCCCGAAGAGCGACGTCTAATCTCCTCATTGAGGAGACTACCCTTGACCATAGCCATAGTCAACTTGCTATCCTTCGCAGAGTTGCTCACGGTGACAACTAAGGTCTCCCAACTGTCTGGCAAAGAACCCAATAGGAGAAGTGCTTGCAACTCGTCATCAAGTACCAACCCCATGGAAGTTAAACTGATTGATAATGCTTTGGAATTCATTCAGATGCTCCCCACTTTGGTGCCGTCTTTGTATTTCAGATTCACAAGCTTTCTAATCAAGAAAGCCTTGTTGGTTGTGGTCTTCTGATCATAGAGCTCGGACAACTTGTCCCACAGCTCCTTTGCATTCGTCTCCTCGGCTACGTGATGAAAGATCGACATGTCAAGCCACTTTCGAATGGTCCCAATGGCCTTTCGGTTCAACTTTGTCCACTCTCCTGCGGACATGTTCTCCGGCTTGGCGCTCTCATCCTCCACGGGATCGTGGAGGTCCTTGCAATACAAGATGTCTTCCATCTTCGCCTTCCAAATCTGTCAGTTGCTACTTGTGAGCTTGATCATTGTGCCCTCATCATCTTTGTCCATTGCTCAAACCTGAGCTCTGATACCACTTGTTGGGGATAATGGGGCAATCAACCCAGGATATATCCCCTAATTCTGTCCTGCAGCAAAGATGGCACAACACAATATATGTTTCCCACACGGGAACTCAAATAGCAACAATGACAAACACAATCACAAGCAAGCAAGCAACCACACGAGACAAAGAATTTTACGTGGAAACCCTTACTTGATGTGAGCAAAGGAAAAACCACAGGGCAAGACCGGCAACTAATCCACTACGGTCAAATGAAGCCAAAGTTCTTCCCGATTTTGTTGCCCACAAAACCGAGGTACAAACCACGAGCACAATAGGTAGTTCTTCACCAAGTAACTAACTACCCTAGGTATCCAACAATACCAAACAACATGCTCAAAACAAGAAGATGGAGTATCTTCCCTTGTGGGCTCCCGGATGGAGACCCAAACACGATGGCTTCGGCTTCTTGAGATCGTCCGCAACGACCTCCCCGCTCCTCTCGAGCTCGCCCAACACCACTGCCCTCCAAGCCAAAGACCACAGCCGCTGCTGCCCTCGAGCACGAACGCTCGGCTTCTCTCTCGCTCTCCCGCTCGCGTGGAGGAAGACGAAGAAAATGGGGTTCTCCAAGAACCCTTGCTGCTGGTCGCTGGAATGGGAGAGGAGAACACCCAAGCTAGGGCCTCGTTCTCTCTCGAAACGACAGGCAAAATGCGTGGAACGAATAGGGCTTCCAACGGGGGCGTTGTTCCTGGAATGGGGATTCCCCAATGATGGAAAACATGCAATAATGCCCACACAGAATGAGCAAATTGCTGCTGCCCCAAGTTGGGGCTGGAAAAACATCAAGGATATCCAAGGTGTTTGACTCGATTATTCCGAATGAAATGATCCGGACCATTCAATCATAGGATCCTCCGATCACATCAAGGTGGTCACATCAAAGATTATTGTGATGCTGACGCAGATAAGCATCTCCTTTCCTTTATTTCCTCATGGCATAGCAAGAAGAGGAAAAGAACAAAAAGGAAAAGAGTGGGTCCATGTTGGGACCAGTCCTCTCATATGGGCAAGTGGTGGAGGAGGTGCTTATCTACACATGAAACGCCAAGCAGCTCTGTTCCATCTTGGATGCCATTTTCACATGCAATTGATCTCACAAATCAAATAAACCATGGCACCAACACTTTACTAACATGGTCATGTAACACCAACGAGCATGTCTCTTTCGCGTGGAAGTTGCGTGTGTACCAGCTGCACACAAAGATGGTAGGGATCATCTACTTAATGCGGGCGCTGGACCACCCGTCGACGGAGTTCCTGTGCTCGCAATGAATGACTGGATCATGTCACAGTCTATGCAACTCAACAATCAATAACCATATACCTTCTCATTGAAGGTTTAGCCGTGTGAAATTAACTTTGCTTAACCCTGTTCTCCAAACTGTTGGTTAATCTGGACAGAGTTTTATGATATTTGCTATTGTGCAAGTCAAGCTGTCACTTTCCACTTCTGCTTCAAACTAAGTGGCTGATAGGAGATCGGGGATGCTCGGCACACATTATGGGATCATCCATTTCTCATCCCATGGATCCCCTACGATGAAAGGATTCTACAACAGACGATCCGTCATGCTACGTGGAATATTCATACATGCAAGAAAAATAAATATCTCTGTAATACAGCACCTACTGTATGCAGGGATCTCATCTGGAGCCGACCATCTCGGCCCCTAATGAAGGTCGTCTGATCCCTTTGAGAGTGGATCGTCTGTTCCCTACGAGAGGGAATCGTCCGCTGTAGGATGAAGTGCTGCAGAATCTGCCGCAGACATGTGTGTCGCTCGATCTTGATGGAAAGATTCACATGATTTGCACATTTTGTGGATATGTACCGTGCTGCAAAGTATTAAAGCAGGTATCCGTTCTCGCAAGTGCACTAGTGGTCATCTCCCTCTTTACTTCATCGATCAGCATTCTGTTATTAAATATTTTAACGGGGATCCTCTACGATTACTTTCATGTCACTGGCAGTGGCCACTGCCCTTCATGCAACTGCCAGGACCTTATCCTCTTCAGGTGCCATGCTCGTGAGGTCTACACCTACACGCCACCTGCCAGAGAAACCCATAAAAAAAGAACAAAACAAGCAGACAAGGAGATGGATAGGATCACATGAAACATACCCACGAATGAGATGAAAAGACAAAAGCGAAACGAAGATTTAGCTTTGATTAAATAAAAAAAAGAACCAATCGAGGATTGGCTTACCTTGGCAACAACATCTTGGGATCGATAATCGAGGATTGGCTTCCGTTGGTTTTGTCTGTAATAAAAAAATCTCAAAACTTGGTTATCATAAACATAGATGTGCTGTGGGATTATGTGCATAATTCCAATTACTGATCGAAATTCCACCCTGCAAAACGAACAACGAGCAAAGAATCCCAAAATCCACGGAAAGAAAGGAAAGATCCGATATTTTTCGAACCAATTTCACGTTGGGTTCCCACCAATTCGTCCAACTGAGTCCTCGTTCGAGAAATGGAACCATCACAAAACCCAAAAAAGAAATCTCCACTTCCTTCAAAAGCTTATGTACATATGGATCGTTTACTACGTACAGTCGTACAGATCAAGCAACTGAGGAAAAAGAATAGAAAAAAAATAAGGGGGAAGAAGGAGAGATCAAAAGGCTCCTCCTTTCGTCTTCCTCGGATTCTCCCAGACGCCTTACCTAAGCACGAACCACGCTGTCGTCATCTCCGGCACGTGACATGACGGAGAGCCGGCTGGGACGGGGCCGGAAGTCGGCCCGTCTCCTTTGGTGGTGGGAGGAAGGGCGGATGAGAGCCGCGAGCGCCCGGCGGACCCACTCCCCCTCGACCGTCCCGATCCGGACCAGCGAGTTCGTCATGGAGGACCGGCGCGCGTTGAGCCGGTTCTGTGGGGCCGACGCGGGGACCGGCCCGGCGGCGCGGTGGAGCGCGCAGCGGAACGAGCCGGGGTGGGTCGTGGGCGAGCACGCGCACGAGCGGCGTGTGTGAGGGTGGCTGACGATCTGCGGGCGATGGTTGCGATGGTGGTGGAGGAGGCGGAGGGATGGGGCGGGTGCGAGATGGACGCGGTGGTGCTGCTGGTGGTGGTGATGGTGGGAGATGAAGGGGGAAAGGTGGGCGGAGAAGGCGGACGCAGAGGAGGAGGCGAAGGAGCGGTGGTGGTGGTGGGCGGTGGCACAGGATGCGCAGATACCGTGTGATGCGGTGGTGGCGCGGGGGCTTCTGGAGGACGACATCGACGAGGGCTGTTCTCCTCTTCCTCTGGCTTTGGGAGCTTGGTCTGGCAAACCCGATGGAGGAGGTGGAGGGTGGTTTTATAGGGAAAGGCTTCGCAGGGGTCGGGATGTAGTTATGGGGGGAGTTTGAGGGGTTGCGTTGTAAAATGTCATCTCTTTAATGTTTTGTTTGGGTTTTTCTAACCCGTAACGCTCTTTGGTGTTTCACAAGGTGCTGTTACCGTTTAAGGAGCGGATATCTGATCTCAGCCGAACAAAGGAAAATATAATAGATATTTCAATTTATTTATTTATTTATCCTGTTTTCGAGCACAGGAAATCGACTTTTCTATTTTTAGAATAGTTTGGTGGAGACGATGTGGGAATGAAAACAAAACGGCAGCATCTCCTTCTTTGAGTTATGCATCTTGGTAAGTTAGACCATTATGTAAATGTGTCTGCGGAAGCTCTAATCTTAATATCAAGGTTTTAAAAATCAAATCGGGCATCTTGTTTTTATATTCGGATCAATGGGTCCGACCGGTCAAACCGATGATGACGTCGGCAGTTCATAAAATTCGGAAAAAGACCGAACCATATTACTTTTGGTTTGGTTTATATAGTCAACCGGATCGAACCAAGTTAGACCGATATACCATACAAATAAATATGAAAAATGCTACATCATATATTTTGAGGGTTTGTTAACTCTTATCATTATAAATTTTTTCAATAACACTTATACTCATATTTTTATACAATTACATTTGTACCCTTATATTTTTTTTAAAATACATAGTAGTGGCCTTTTATTGGTACAGTTGTGATCCTATATTATGCCAATATAACCATAATATTGTGAATTTTTTAAGAAAATATAGGAGCAAAAATGAAATTGCTTAAAATTTAGGGGTATAAAATTTATTAAAAACTTGAAAGGGCATAATAAGCATATTTTGTAAAATTCTTATGATGCATATATGATATAAAAAATTAATAATATTAAATAATTTAAACTCTAATTAACGATAAGTGTTGTTCATTTATTGTATCTCATAGGACGACTATTACACCATCTCTTCGTTCATTATTGTTATAAGTAGACAACCTCATACATCCTGTGGGAAGAGCGAGGCAATGCTCATACAACAAGAATGGACATGCGATAATGAGTTGCTGGCCCATGCAAAGGAGAATAGATAAAAGGGTAATCTATTATGGATTAAAATACGACTATATTCTGAATATTTCTGAAAAGTTTGTATTTTGTTAATTTATTAAAAATTAATTTTCTCAAAAAAACGGATGGTTGAACCGATGGTTTGATTCAATTGATTCGATTGGGTTTTGACGGTCCAACCAGGTTTTGACTGGTTTTGACCAATGTTTTTGAAATCGGACCGGACCGACCAGTTCAACCAGTCCGATCGGTGAATTGGCCTGAAACGGTTCAATTAACTGGTTTGTGCATGGTCAGTTCGATTATTCAAATTTTAATTAACCCACCTGGTTCAACCAATTTTTTTGATCCAGTTTAATCAGGTTCAACCGAAGTTGTTGGTAGTGGGAGTTGAACCCATAACCTTTCGTTGCCTATTTCACACTTCTAACCAACTACACTAACACAACTTTTTTGTATGTATTGGGCATTAAATATAATTAAACTATTATCATCTTATAAAGTATCTAGTCCAAATAATATATATATGTGTGTGTGTATGATATTTGATGATGTATAAGAAAAATACATTATGTATAATGTGAAATATATACATTATCTGTATATTTTATTTATATTTCAAGTATATTTAAATGTGTGTGTGTGTATGTATTATTTCATTTCGATTTGATTAGCCGGTTCAACCACTTTTTTTCACCGGTCCGATTTAATCCGATTGTAAATAATGATGATGTCATCATCCGGTTGAATCGATTTGATTACATGGTTCGACCCGATCAGATCATTTCAGCAAGGTTTTCGGTTTGATTTCCGGTTCGGTTTCAAAAACCTTGGTTTTGATTGGTTTTCATTTTTTTTAATAAAAAACCGGGTGGTTGGACCGTTTTTCCTTCGTTCTTGGTTTAACCGGTTCAACCGGCTGGTTCGATTCGACTTTTTAAACTTTCTTAATATTGTCCTACTTGCAAATTACTCATAGGCTATAATTACATCATTTTTTAAAATTTAGTAGTACCAAGGATCACGCAAAAAGAGAATGAGATAATCAAAAGGAGGGGATCAAAGACGTTGATCGGAAAAAAAAGAATGCTAAATAGGTGATTACGATAGTGCTCATCCCACCATATGAGATGCGGTGTGAAAAGATGAGGGCCACTGAATCAATAACAAGTGGTAGGTTTAAGTGACGGAAACATGTCCAATTTGATCAAGTGAGGCGATGTGTGATCGTTGGATGGATGATGAATGACTGTGAGAGTTGCATGCATCATTGTCTAGATTTGAGTGTGGTTTATTGGATCTTCTATGTCTGCCGTCTAGAATAGGTTGGGAGGTTGAAGTTGTCCACCACTGGATTAAGCAATTTGATAGTAGACGACGTAGGTAGGTTATGTTGTTGTATGTGCCATGTGGATGGGCTCAGCTCAAATGAGATGGACACATGGAAAAAAGCGTGACTTAGGATCCATTTTGGGATTTTTTGGGTCATGTCAAATAATTAATTCTTGATTTTAGGTTAACAAGGGTTTGGTTACTTTTGATGACCTTCTAAATATGTTTATCTGGGTTTCTCATAAGGTTAAAAGCTAGGGTTAGCAATTAAGTTAGGTCTAATTTGGTTTAGTTAGTATAGGGCTAGTTTTTTTTATTTTAAAGACTTAGTAGGTAGAATAAGGTTAGTTAGGGACTACTACGATGGAGGATTTAACAAATGTTGTTAGGATTTGGCGCTTAAGTTAACTAACGAGGGTCAAGGAGCTGAGGCCTAGAATTTCAATGCTTGGACTGAGGGTTTGTAGCAAAAAAAAGTCATAGGAGTTTGAGATAACATATTATCCCAATCCAAAAGAAATCAGGTTATTTATTTGCATTCTCTTTCCCCAGCCCTAATCCATTACTACATATTAAAGTCCGTCAAGTGATTAAATTCTTACCAGTAAATTCTGGTTTTGCCCTTTCGTATCACTCGCCCCCTGCCATCATTCCAAGAATGCCCACGTCAATTTCAACAATACCGGCAGGACCTCTGTTAGATTGAGAACGATTGAGAACTCGGTTGCCGTCTCCACCCGCCCACCGCTCCTTCGCCCCTTCAGCCTCCATCTACCCCCTGCACCCCACCACTCCTCTCCTTGGTGATTCATCTCGCCTACTTTTTGGCAACAGACCTGTTGTTGATGGAGCAGGTAGGGTTGGTCGTTGAAGCGACCACCTTCACGAGTAGAGGTGATCGTCATCGATGGAACTGGTAGGGTCGGGGTGATGAGTTTTAATTTATTGGAAATATTTGATTTTTATGGTTACGAGTTGTTCTATAGATTTGTTAGGTCCACAACGACTGAACGATGTTGCTGCCTCAACGATGGTGGCGGAGGATGAACTCCTCCTTGAGCTCGCTCGACCATACTCCCACAGAGCAACACGCGGAGCAACGGTATGATGTTACGCGACGACGCAAGGCGAGCGGTGGCAGGGAGATTCTCCCCTCACGGTGGAGCATAATTGATGAGGGTGGATGGTTTTGATGTGGTTGTCGGGCATATTTGGGATTTTCTGACAGAAAAATCCCCTATTGCCATCTCGGTGGCCTGTTATCAACTCTACGCCTTGACCACCCCTCTTTCCCCATCTCTGCGAGACCCTCTCCTATGCATGCGTACTCGTCGCGCCTCCGCATAAAAACCCGTGATCTCTCCTTTTTCAGGATCCAACTCCCTCATGTGCAGTGCGGCATGTTGATACTCCTTTCTCCCAGCCTTCACTCCTCAATGTCACCTCTCTCCAGCAACCCCTTTCCCAAGACCTCTGCCCCCTCCTCGATTTCAAGAAACATGATGAACCCTCCGACAAGGTCCTCACCATGGTCTCCCTACAAAGATTAAATCTTTATGGGAGCAACTTTTACCGGACGATTCCGGGAAGAATTATGGATCTCATGGTTTTGAGTTTCTTTAATCTCTCACGTAATGTGTTTTGCAGGGTTCCTAGCAGGATCCAAAAGCTGGAGCAGCTAAGTGCAGTGCATTTGAGTTAGTATGGGCTCAGGGGGAAATCGGGAGCATGTTGTCCGAGCTAAGCAATGTTGAGCACGTCGATTTGAATGGAAACGAGTACTGCATGTGCTGAATTTAGCGGTTTCAATCTTAAATTCCATGTTGTACATTTACTTTGCATGATTCTTAAGCATAAGAAATACCGTGTCAGGAATCATAATGTTGAAGTATGATACTTTGTAGGATTTTTATATTTGCTTATGCGAATCATCATTCATGATCTTTGTGACAATGCATCATTTAAACAAGGTTAATATCATGGTGGATGAAAAACAATTGGTTTAAAGTATGAGCACAACGAACATAAATAAGGTGGTTGCTTCTTTGTTCCTGAATGCTAATATGTTCCCCATTTTCATTAAGAAAAGTTTACTTGAAAACCTACTTATTTGATATCGACCAGGAGCGGGGATCCAGACAAATGTGAAGCAAAATCAGCGCACAGACAGAAAGACATGATGCACTGGGTGATAGGGGTCCTCCTCTACTACCCCCGCCGAGGAAGAAAGAAGGGAAGACCCAATGTTGTGGACTATGCATCCTTCCCCTATTTGAGTATGCCTCACAGACATTCTAGGCCTTCAATGCATCCCAAAAGCAGAATGAAGTGAGGCGCAGTGAAGCCCAAAGCCGCCAAGGAGTCAATCAGTCCCCTCTCTGGGATGAAAGATGAACTCCACCCCTTCATCAAAGAGCTCAAAGCCCGGAACTACTCAGGAGTCCATTCTGAGACTTCCCATGGGACTGATGGGTTCCTCTACCTCCATCTTCTCCGTCACATACTCCTCGGCCTTCATCACCTCCATCCTCATGCGTTAGTCATCTCCCGCTTCGCATCTTGGTCCCTTCGGGAAGTCGTCTCTGCCTATCCGCAAGAAAAGAGTTGGGACGAGGCTCCGGTGTCCATCTAGTCATCTTCAGCACCGTGAAGTCAATGAGTGGCCAATATCAAGTAGAGGAAGTTCGATTCTTCGATTGATCCCTGGGGCTTTGCCTGAAGTGAATCACTCGAAAAAGGGTGCTTCAGGAGTCTCTAAAGAGCTGGTGGACTGTCCGCATATATCTCGGGGTCCGAAGGAGCTTTAGTAACTACAAGGGAAAGTACGGGGTGCTTAGTCCAGGCTCTGAATTCTGCACATGCCTTCCTTCGTCTTTAACCGCGGGCTCAGTGGGAAGAGAGCTTAGCTTCTCAGCCGCACCCTCACACCTTCTGTCGAACTGAAGATCTTTCTCCTAAGCGCTTGTAGACTTCTCTTTAGGGTGTTTTCATATAAATAAAATATATGTGGTTAGAAATGCATGGGGTTCTTATTATCATGTTTCTTGGATTATGTTACTATGAAAATTTTACCAGAGAATTTGGTTCCTTCTTATGAATGTGTTTTCCTTTCATCGGTCTATATTAGTGGAGAGTGTTGATTGATAATGCCATGTAGAGTGTCGGGCAAATCACAGAGTCATCCAGATTCATCACAACAATTGTTCCCAGATGTGACCACATGACGGAGCGATCAATGAGTATTTCATGGACTTTCTAATGAAACGATAACTGGAGGGTGCGACTTTACTTCTTAATGCTTCTAGACAAGCATTGTGAGCAAATAGGCCTAAGATCTATTTAATTTATAGGGTCGTATGTTGGACTCTGATCCAAGATTTCTTATCTCAACTGGCATGCAGTCTAGCCAAACTAAAATGGGTCTGAGTTCAGGTCATGCCAACCCGCTTAATTTTTTTATAGTGAGAGTACTGAGAATGAGCAATAATGTTGAAGAACACGAACATGTAATATATGTGTATGAGAGAGGTAGATTATTTTTTTGACTTCAACTATGTACTTAATTAATAATGATAAATGAGTATATTTTTTATACAAATACATATATGCATAGCTACCAATTCTTTTTGAGATAGGGATTTTTTACTGTTATAAACATGGCTATTTTATTCAGATTTCGAAATAAACAAAGATATATAGTACCCATATTCCTATTCATATCTATTTCTCTTTAATTATCGGGTATAAGACTTTAACTAGCTTTCCCCCCAACTTAAAAAAAATAAATTGCAGCTCCTTTTTTCCGTGCTTTAGCACGGGTTCCCTACTAGTTTCTTTTAAGTTATGAATATTAAGGATTGTTACAATTTTTAGAGATTTAAAGCATTTTAGTGTAGCACTGCCATTCCGCTATCGTAGCTGGACCAACTCATCTTGATTGATATTTTGTATTATCCGAAAATTCCGAAAATGATACATATCATACATATCATGTGTATGAAGATATTAGCTCATGGCGATTTTGTCAAGTGAATCTATCAAATGATTCTACACAAGTTAAATTCCCTTATCTTTATCACCCCAATACTCTTTGGATCAAGTACTCCTTTGACTTGTCTATATTGTTAATAGAAGATAGGACATGAGGTTATTTGATGGTGTGACATTGGAGTTATTTGTTCTTTTATTGGATGTACTGATATTTTTCTTTGGCACATTGACCTCTCTTTGACTTAAGTAATCTTTATAAAAATTATATAGCTTTTAATAGATGTACATTTTTATGGGATTTTTATTATTAAAAATATATTAGTCTTAGTCATGCATGTAGTTTTGGTGGAAAACCTTTGGGCGCATGTAGAAGAGAGAAACAACATATAGATATTTAGAGATCATGTATGGATATTTGAATTCTAAGTATCTAAGTTACAAAGATCCGGAAAGCTAAAATTCTTTATATCTCAGAAATCCATATTAATGATTACGGTTATTATGATTTTTGAAGTTATAATATATCTATTGTGCATATTTGTAAATCTTTATAGTTGGTGATGTACATCTCTGATTTCTCTTGAGTAAATATGTTGAAATACATTCGTAAACTTGACTTTAGAAAAGAGTTATTTTATTTGAATTAAAATTTTAACGTTTTCACATGCTTTTATTATGATTAATTTTAAATCCGTTGAGAAAAGTTGGATTATGAAATGGAGCTAAAAAAGATATATTGAATTATGAGGGACAAAGAAATGAGGGTGAATAAAAGAAGGGGAATGATTTCTATCAGAGCATCGATCAACGATCAATACATACAAATAATATATGATATTATTTCAGAAATTTTTTTGAATTTTATATTATCAAAAATAGAGATATTTACACCCATAATTCTGAATAGTTTTGTAATTACCCAAGGAACCCTTGATTACATGAGTAACCCTAAATAATCCTTGACTCTTACATGACATAACATGTGTTATGTTTCATTTGGCATGCGTTATAGTATTAACACAACCAGCATCGTGCAACAAGACCACATTCTTGTGGTAAGGGCACTTCTGTGGGAAGTCGGTAAAGACCCTTTCGAGGTAGGAGCTGTAGGTTGACGAGTCTGCATCATCGCGACAGAGGGAGAGGTCGTATGCGCGATCGGGGACGGAGCTGGAGTGGAGGCAAGGAAGCCGCCTGCGGAAGGCGTGGAGGAGGAGAGGTTTGTGAGGAGGATATTGAGGTTGATATCGTAGGTGTTGTTGGTGGTGTACTTGGCGTATCCTCCAAATGAGCACTTGATGTTTTTGGGGATCCATGGTGGGAAGAGAGGGGAGGTTGGTTAGGAAGAAGCAAGAGATGAGCAGATGTCGTGAAGCCAATCCTCCTGTCGATCTCTCTGTTCATGCGAGAGCTCCTGAAGGCGGGGGTGACGAGGCAGGAGGTAGCGAGGCTAGGGCTAGCAGGCAGTGGGACAAGGCAGGAGGCAGCGGGGCTGGGGCTTGCAGGCGGTGGGATGAGGGCTTTATACGACATGCAGCGGGGGGAGGGGGGAGGACGGGAGGGGGTTGCAGGAGCTCCTCCAGGTGACCGAGGGGGGAGGGGCTTCCAGAGGCGGAGGGTGAGGGGGAGGAGGCTGGAGGAGGAAGTAGGTCCGATTGAGTTAACTGACTAAAATAACGAAAGGTTATGTGTATAGGACGGAGCACTTATTCGGGGTTACTCATATAATTATGAACTATCGAGGGTTCTTGGGGTAATTACAAAACTATTCAGAGTTATAGGTGTAAATATCCCTTAAAATAGTATATAATATTATTTCTGATTTTTTTTAATTTAATATTATTTTTAAAATAATAAAGTAGGGGGAGATAAGGGCCAAAATTCAATAAAAAAACCCCTTTTATTTATTCATTTTTCGGACTTATTTTTAGTTCCACTTTTTATATTTCAAATAAAGAAACTTTGAACATGAAAGTTGTAGATAATAAAATACAAAATTGATTTCATACAAAAATAATATATAGATAAAAAGTTATACTCATAATTAGTTTCTAAAATCCAAACTTCTCAGATCCATATCTCTCAAATAAAAATTCAAAATATCAAAATCACATTTTAATTGTATATAACTTTTAGGGATATTTACCCAGCAGACCCTGAAATCTTTCGAAATTACCTCTACGACCTTTGAAACATCATAATTCCTCCCACGACCCCGTAATCTTGCTCCGTCTTACCCCACGAACCTTGCCGTTAAATTGACACATCTTAAGTTAACTTCATTGAGTTAAAAACGAGTTAATCTAACCAATCCGTGATCGGACGGCTAGAATCAACCAAAAGCCTCTTCTTCTTCCAGAGAGGCCCCCTCTCCGACTCAACTCTATCCCTCCCCGCCTTCCTCGCCCTCGCCTCCCTCCCCGTCAAGATCCACAACCGAAATCGCCAGTTGCCGAACAAGGAAATGGAACCGCTGCCCAAGGCCCCTGGTCGTGGCTGCCACTGCCGTGATCGCCGCGTGCCTCCTCGGCAGCGGCGGTGGCGGCGTTGAGCTGGAGCCGCAGTTCCAGGCGCCGTACCTGAGCTCCTCTCTGCAGGACTTCTGGGGGCGGAGATGGAACCTCATGATGCGTCTCCTCCACCAGGTGGTGTACACGCCATTGCAGAGGAGGTGCGGCCCGCTCGCTGGAGTTATGGCAGCGTTTCTAATTTTTGGGTTGGTGGTACACGCCATTGCAGAGGAGGTACACGCCATTGCAGGATCAGATTGCTCGAAGGGTTGCCTTCTGTATTTTAAAACTTATCTTCTAATTAATGGTGTAGTCTGTCTTTCTTTCCTTGCAGAGTCCTTCCTGTAAAAACCTTTAATGGTGATTCGAGTTCCTGTGCAGTGAAGCCGTCTTCGGTTGCGCGAAGAAAACAGAGGCCTTGTCCTCGTTCATATGGATTCCATTGGCATTGGCATTCTGGAGGAAGGTGTTCCTATACGAACAGTTGTACTGATGGTTGTTGCGAAGGCTCTTGTCGAGGAACCCGTAGCTCAGGTCATGGTGGGGACACTGGACGTTCTCGCATGTGAAGATACCATGAGACATGGACATGTCTGGCTCTCCAAGCGAGGCCCTCTTGCGGATGAACTCCATATCGTTCTCCTTCATGGCCGGAGCGCTCAAGTAGAAACCGGTTCCGCCGTCCAGCGACTTGCAGTCCACAACCTCCACATTTGGATCGTCGTCGACGCCTTCCACGTCGTACTCGTGGCTGGGGCTGCTGAAGGAAAAGGTAGCATTGGCAACAGACGATGGTGGAGGGAATGCATGTGGGTGAAGCTGACGGGACAAGGCCTCCTCCTTATTGATCACTGCTAACCAAGTAGCGCTCTCCTTCGCGGTCATCTTGTCCTGGAGGCACTTGGATTGCCTGACGAGCTTGCGGATCTTGGCGATGTCCGGGGACATGTGCTTGATGACAGCAGTGAGAACAGAGACCTTCCACGCCTTCTTGAGATCGTGGGGCTTCTTGTAAGGAGGGGGGGCTCGCGCGGCAGGGGCAAGGGTGCTTCGAGCGGCCGCCGGGAGTCGGGAACGAGAAGGAGGAGGCGGAGGTCGGGGAGGAGGGCCATGGAGGGAGGAGGTGTTGGGTGTTGGGTGGTGGGGAAAAGGAGGAGGGTAGAGGGAGTGGCAGTTAAGGTAAATTCGACAAATAAAATAGGCATAAGATAAACGAATTTAACGGAATCTGGTTAGTTTTAACGGGTAAATGGATGGGGGTTAACCACAGGGTTTATTGGGTAAGGGTTAGCAAGATTACGGGGTCGTGGGAGGAATTACGATGTTTCAAAGGTCGTAGAGGTAATTTCGAAAGATTTCAGGGTCTGCTGGGTAAATATCCCTAACTTTTAATAAGATATTTAATGAAGGTAGTTTCATATTTTTTGAAGTTACGGTGTGAAAGTTACGTTTTAGACCCCTTTGTATAGTTCTATCGATTAAAATATTCATTTTATTATTCATTTTTTTATAATTTTATTTTTTTTATAATTTTGTAAATATTTTTTATAATAAATATGCATATTAAAATAGGAATAAAACACAAAAATAAAATATGTATAGAAAATACATAGGTAAACTACTTATACGTATTTATATGTGAATAATATACCTATTTATTTAATTGTATATATCACGTCACAAAAATAAAATAAAAATATATTTAAGTATAAAATTAAGTTATAAATATATAAGATAATAGATTAAATTAATAAAATCAAATATATAAAATAAAAAATAATTTTTAAAAGACTAAAATACATAGATGAATATACCTATATATAGCCCTCAAAAAAGTAACTTGTAATTATGAACCTCGAAAAAATAAAAACATAATAAAATAATTCATAAAATAATAAAATATTTCTTATTTTATAACCTAAAATTAAGAAATTCATTTACTATTTTAAAATGATTTTTCTAATAATTTCTCCAGGCTTTTTCCCGGTTGGTCCATGTGGACCAACTAGGAGTGTCGGAGAGTTGACCCGCGGTCAACTCTCTGACCAGCCTCTGCCCTCTGTCAGACCTCTTTTCCCCCCCGATTTCTCGGATTTTTCGAGGTCGACCCTTTCGCCATTTGTCTTAGCTTCCTTCATGACTTTTCTTTCCCGATTATCGAGGATAAACGCCCTTACATTTTCTTCGGGCCGAGCATCACTGATTCGCTCGGTCTTCATCGATTCTTAGAGATGTCGGTCACCTTGTACAAAAAACACCCCGCACATCCATGACTTGGTTGAACTCCTCTTGGCCTGACATTTGCCCCGTTCTTGCATGTTTTGGATAGAAGGTGGTGACATCTCCTTCTCCTGCTCTTGGGAGCGGGCTCAAGCGGATCACAGATGCTTCCACCCCATCTTCGGCTGCCCTTCGTCGTGAGGTCTACTTCCCGGCCCTGCCAGTGATTTTTGCCTACTTTATTTTATCACTAGTGACCTATAGATATTAGCTTTCATTTTACAATTTTTATTGCGTGTGTTGCCTATTTATTTAGTGTAGATTCGATCTTCATCCCTCGTCGGAGCTCCGCTCTGGCCACTATCCTTTAGCTCATGCTCCACATGTCGGCATACCACCTAACCTCTACCACTCTCTCCCCCATTCGATTCCCTTCGCCCACCGCACCTTCACTGCTCTAGATCCATCTTGGATCTGGATCTTGGCTCCTCCTCCTCCACCAGTTACCGGAAGAGTGCCACCTGCGCCACCAGCCATCGCCGCCTCGCCGAAAGAATCCATGAGCCCTTTATTTTTTCTTGTGCTAATCACATGCAGGTAGGATGGGATCTAGACCCCTGTTGGGGTCGTTTTTTATCGTCTATATGTATCTGGAGGCACCGGACCCTCTTCCCCCTTGCGGAGGCACCACGACGAACGCCTAGGCATTTTGAGGCCTCCGATCGACAAGGAACGCTTCCAGGAACCTGCAGTACCCTCGAAGTCGGCCTCGCTCGTGTTCTTCGCCAGTTCATCCAAGCTCCTCCTGTACCGTTGATCCTCTCCTCATCTTCCAGTTGCACTGCCACCGTCCGATCAAGCCCTCCACGACCTTCGATTCCCCAGAAGATGTTCTAATCTGGGCCATGGGGATCGAACCGGTATCGATGCATCGGAGCGCAACACGTGTCCTAGTGAAACAGATCCAGCCGTCCGTTCTCGCCTTTGTTTGGGTATTTTGCAACTTAGCCTAAGCAAATTTTGTATTTCAAATTTAAACCATAAACTTTCATCTGTTTTGCATTTTATTTTGGAATAAGTGCATTTAGCCCCTGACCTTCTGATATTTCCATTCCAGTCAAGGCCACGTCACCTCACGTGACGCTTCACATGATGGGAATTTTTGTGTCGGGACCCCTGGGAGTTTGCTTATTTCGGATTAGTCCATAGACTATTTTATTTAGTTATATATTTCTGTAACAATTGCAGTTAGGCCTATAACTTTCAGATAATTACGTTCCGATCCCTTCCAACGTGGCTCACGTGTTTCTACACGTGAGCTTGGCAATTTTCCCGAGAGGCTCTAGCGGCTCTTAGAATGTATAAAAGGTCCAGAAACATTTTGTATGCAATTATTATTTTTGTGAAAATTGTACTTTGGCCCCCGAGCTTTCTACTATTTACATTTATGCCCTTGCAAGGAGTGTAGTTTCTCTTTGTTTCTTGTATTTATTTCATACATATATATTTCTCTAAAAATCTCAAAAAATAAACGTAGCTTAATGTTGCATTGCTCTTTCACGCCATAATTTTTTGCATTTTGAATCTTTTTATTATTTATAAAAAAATCAAAAACATGCCTTTTGTCCCTATTTATATTATAAAATACATAAAAATTATAAAACCTTTTTGAAAATTTCCAAAAATATATATTTTTATTTATTTGCATGTTTTACAACTTCAGACCAAAAGTCACTAAAAATGTATAAAAGAATCCTTAAAACCTTTATAAAATATAAAAAATCCTTAAAAATCATAGAAATATAATTTCTATTTCTGAATTTTATTTTTATTATTATCTTTATAAAAAAATTAATTTGGAGAATTTTTGCTAATGTTTACTATTTTTTATCTCCATTTTAAATTCGGTTATGTATTTTAACCCTGACTTTGGGTATTTTTGACTTTAAAAATATATAAAAATTAATAAATTTTCTTAAAAAATTATAAAAATAGTAAAAAATTATCTAAAACCCAAAAAAAATTTATCTTCTTTATTTTTCCCTATTTTTGTTAATTTTTATATTAACCCTAGCCTATATTGTATATATTTCCTATGTATAGCTTTATATTTATATTAGAAGAGAAAGAAATAAAGAAATATAAAAATATAAAAAGAAAACACAAAATCAGAAAATTAAAAATAGATATAAGAATATAAAATCAAAAATAATATGTATAATTAAAAACCCACAAAAAAGGGCATGTATAGACAAATACGCCACATTTACTTGTGCACTCATTGTCTCGATCTATCCTTCTTGTTCCATGTGTTCGAGACTCTACATACTTGCACCTATACACATCATTGATGTAGAGTTATAATAAATTTTAACTTCGCACTGCTTTTTAGCGATTAATTATCATTGTGGGTTAATTTTTGTCTGAAGTCGGGTTTCGTGAGCGATCAACTCATCGACTGGATTTCTCACCTTGTGAGATCTCTAGACCCTCGCAAATCCCCTTCAACACCTACGTTGCAAGCACATGAATTTTCAATGTCATCACAATATACTAAAATAAAAAGAAAATTCTAACTGAAAATTTTAATTTTCTTCGAGCAAATACAATGGGGATTAATTAATGGGCGTTTGTAAAAAAATTAGAGTGAGGATTAATGAGGAAAATGAGGATGATTAAACTATTTAGAATTCTAAGAGTACATTTTTTAAAGGGATAAGAGATAAAGAAGTATAAGGGATAATGGATAATAATATTGTATACCTTATTTCTTTTCGATTGAAGGGATATGATTCAAGGGATGAGTGGTAGTTATTTGTTATTCTATGTTTGGTTGGAAAAGAAGGCATAAGGGATAGAAGCTAGTTATGTTAGAGGGATAAGTTATAGTTACTTGTATTTTTACGATGGGAGATGTTTATGATGAAGGGACAGGGGGCAAACCATATCCCTCGTCTTGACCGTCCAACAAGGGACAACAACTTTGAGGAATAAGAAAGATCTAATCCCTCTCCTATCCACCAAACGAAGCCAGTTTTTCTATTCAAGCCACCAAATCGATTGTTAAAAACTCTATTTTTTTTTCGCATGCCCAAACCCAGACGAGCATTATTCATGTTTTTTCATAGCGAAGAAGTGTCTAAAACTGGATATCTTATACCATATGAGGCATGTAAACATGGACTTTGTTTGGAAGTCGAAAGTCCACAAGTGTTTAGCTTCGATTAAAAATACAGCACAACATGGTCTCTGTCTTATGAGAGGATCCTCTGTTGTGGTGTTGTGTCTGCTGTGGTTGCGTGAGCTGTTCGATCGTGATTAAGCGGTTCACAAGATTTTGCACGGTACGAGCCCACAAAAAATGCAAAATCGTGCGAACCGCTCTATTAAAACAGAGCAGCGCACACACTTACAACAGACTCTGCTGCCCTCCAACCTACAGCAGACGATCGGTCCCTCTTTGTCTAATCTACCTGTAATTTGCTTTGGCTGCAGAGAAGCTGCCAGCGTAACCAAGGTGAACAATTTTATTTGGCCTTTTCTGTTTCCCATATCCCACGATGACTGTTGTAGCATCACACACTTCAAAAACAAAAGATTCAATGCAGTTTATGTTGCATCACACGATTCGAGATCGGTCAAGATTTATTTCACGCACCGGAAAGTTCCACATCTCCCTATCATATCATCCAGAAATATGCTTTATTCGGTCTTATATCCTTCCTTTGAAGGAGGCATGAGTTTTTTCTGTGGCTTCCTTTCTCTCGATAAAAATCTCCACCTTTCTTTAATTGGGTATGTGATTCTCTGACGTCGGCATTTGACTCGATTATTCCGAATGAAATGATCCGGACCATTCAATCATACAATCCTCCAATCACATCAAGGTGATCACATCAAAGATTATTGTGATGCTGACGCAGATAGACATCTCCTTTCCTTTAATTCCTCACAGCATAACGAGAAGAAAAGAGAACAACAAGGAAGAGAGTGGGTCCATGTTGGGACCAATCCTCACATATGGGCGAGTGGTGCAGGAGGTGCTTATCTACACATGAAACGCCAAGCAGCTCTGTTCCATCTTGGATGCCATTTTCGCATGCAATTGCTCTCACAAATCAAATGAACCATGGCACCAACACTTTACTAACCTGGACATGTAATACCAACGAGCATCATCGGAGCATGCCTCTTTCGTGAGGAAGTTGTGTGTACCAGCTGCGCACAAAGATGGTAGGGATCATCTACTTAGTGCGGGTGCTGGACCACCCGTCGATGGAGTTCCCGTGCTCGCAATGAATGACTGGATCATGTCGCAATCTATGCAACTCAACAATCGATAACCATATACCTTCTCATTGAAGGTGCAAGTCAAGCTGTCACTTTCCACTTCTGCTTTACGTGGAGGGGATGGATCGTTTCTTGTAGCATCCCCGACTATAACGTGGGTGGGGCATCGGATGAGAAATGAACGACACTGATAGAGGTCAGAGATGGTCTGCAATCATCATCAGATCGTCCATTTTTCATCGAACGGATCTCCGACGTTACAACAGGGGATTCTACGGCAGATGATCCATCATGCTTCGTGGAATATTCATACATGCAAGAAAAATAAATATCTCAGTAATACGATACCTATTGTAATGCAGAGGAATCTCATCGGGAGCCGACCATCCCGGCCCCTAATGAAGGTCGTCAGATACCTATACGTTACAACAGGTGCTGTATTACAGCAGGATCCGTTCTCGCAAGTGCAGTAGTGGTCATCTCCCTCTTTACTTCCTCGATCAGCATTCTGTTATTAAATATTTTAATGAGATCCTCTACGATTACTCTCATGTCACTGGCAGTGGCCACTGCCCTTCATGCAGCCGCCAGGGCCTTATCCTCTTCAGGTGCCATGCTCGTGAGCTCTACGCCTACACGCCACCTGCCAGAGAAACCCATAAAAAAAGAACAAGCAAGCAGACAAAGAGATGGATAGGATCAGATGAAACATACCCACGAATGGGAGATGAAAAGACAAAAACGAAACGAAGATTTAGCTTTGATAAAATTTAAAAAAAAAAAAAGAACCGATCGCGGATTGACTTACCTTCGCAAATAATCGAGGATTGGCTTCAGTTGGTTGTCTGTAATAAAAAATCTCACAACTTGGTTATCATAAACATAGATGCGCTGTGGGATTATGCGCATAGTTCCAATTACTGATCAAATTCCACTATGCAAAACTAACAACGAGCAAAGAACCCCAAAATTCACGGAAATAAGAGGGAAGATTATGTACATATGGATCGTCCCACCAATTCAAACAAATTTCAACGTTGGGTTCCCACCAATTTCAAACCAATTTCACGTTGGGTTCCAACCAATTCGTCCAACGAGTCCTCGTTCGAGAAATGGAACCATCACAAAACCCAAAAAAGAAATCTCCATTTCCTTCAAAAGCTTATGTACATATGGATCGTTTACTACGTACAGTCGTACAGATCAAGCAACTGAGGAAAAAGAATAGAAAAAAAATAAGGGGGAAGAAGGAGAGATCAAAAGGCTCCTCCTTTCATCTTCCTCGGATTTTCCCAGACGCCTCACCTAAGCACGAACCACGCCGTGGTTGTCTCCGGCACGTGACATGACGGAGAGCCGGCTGGGACGGGGCCGGAAGTCTGCCCGTCTCCTTTGGTGGTGGGAGGAAGGGCGGATGAGGGCCGTGAGCGCCCGGCGGACCCACTCCCCCTCGACCGTCCCGATCCGGACCAGCGAGTTCGTCATGGCGGACCGGCGCGCGTTGAGCCGGTTCGGCGGGGCCGACGCGGGGACCGGCCCCGCGGCGCGGTGGAGTGCGCAGCGGAACGAGCCGGGGTGGGTCGTGGGCGAACACGCGCACGAGCGGCGCACGTGAAGGTGGCTGACGATCTGCGGGCGGTGGTTTTGATGGTGGTGGAGGAGGCGGAGGGATGGGGCGGGTGCGAGCTGGACGCGGTGGTGCTGCTGGTGGTGGTGATGGTGGGAGATGAAGGGGGAAGGGTGGGCGGAGAAGGCGGAAGCAGAGGAGGAGGCCAAGGAGCGGTGGTGGTGGGCGGTGGCGCAGGAGGCGCAGATGCCGTGCGAGGCGGTGGTGGCGCGGGGGCTTCTGGAGGACGACATCGACGAGGGCTGTTCTGCTTCTCTTCCTCTGGCTTTGGGAGCTTGGTTTCGCAAACCCGAGGGAGGAGGTGGAGGGTGGTTTTATAGGGAAATGCTTCGGGGGTTGGGATGTAGTTATGGAGGGAGTTGGAGGGGCTGAGATGTAAAATGTCATCACTTTAATATTGTTTGGGTTTCTGTTAACCCGTAACGCTTTTTGTTGCTGTTACCGTTTAAGGAGCAGATCTCGGATCTCAGCGGAACAATGAAATATAAGAGATATTTCAGTTTTATTTATTTATTTATCTTGTTTTTGAGCAAAGGAAATCAACCTTTCCTTCTTTGAGTTATGCATCTTCCTAAGTTAGATCACTTGAAGTCTTGCTATGTAAGTGTGTCCGTGGAAGCCCTAATCTTAGTATAGTCCTACTTGCAAATTACTCGTAGGCTATAATTACATCATTTTTTTAAATTTCACAGTACCAAGGATCACGCGGAAAGAGAATGAGATAATTAAAAGGAAGGGATCGAAGATGTTGATCGATAAAAAGAACGCTAAATAAGTCATTACGACGATGCTCACCCCACCATATGAGATGCGGCGTGAAAAGATGAGGGGGGCGTTGGATCAAGAACAAGTGGTAGGTTTAAGCGATTGAAGCATGTCCAGTTTGATCAAGTCAGGCGATATGTCGATCTTTGGATGCATGATGAACGATTGTGAGAGTTCCATGCATCATTGTCTAGATGTGAGTGTGGTTTATTGGATCTTTTATGTCTGCGCTCTAGAATAGGTTGGGAGGTTGAAGTTGTCAACCACTGGATTAAGCAATTTGATAGTTGACGATATAAGTAAGTTATGTTGTTGTATATGGGATGGGCACAACTCAAATGAGATGGACACATGGAAAAAAAGCACGATCTAGGATCCATTTTAGGATTTATTTGGATCATGTCAAGCAATTAATTATTGATTTTAGGTTAAGCATAGTTTTGGTGCTTCTGATGCCCTTCTAAAGATGTTTATCTGGGTTTCTACTAAGGTTAAAAAGGTAGGGTTAGCAACTAAGTCAGCTCTAATTTGATTTAGTTAGGATAGGGCTAGTTTTTTAAATTTTAAAGAGTTAATATATAAAGTAGGATTAGTTAGGTACTACTATGATGGAGGATTTAGCAAATGTTGTTAGGGTTCAATGGGCGTATAGTAGGGACAAATTAGGTTTTAGGTTGAGTAAATGTTAGGACGTTGGAGTTAGTTTGAGCAAAATTTGGTGCTTAAGTTAACTAACCAGAGACAAGGAGCTGATGCCTAGAATTTCAATGTTTGGATTGGGGGGTCGTTCGTGTAGGGGTTATCCTCCCCTTTTTGGGGTTATCCCTCCCCTTCGCCCCCAAAACTCACTCTCCCTCTTTCTTGTGGGACCCACTTTTACTCTTTTTTTAATATATTAAATAAATCATTTATCCTTCATCCATTCTATCGAAAATGATATTTTATACTATCATATCATCTAAAAATTATACACTATTCAACTTCTACTCACTTTTCCAAACTTCAATACAATCACATCACAACAACTAGTCACTTTTTCAAATTTCAATACAATCACATCGCAACAAACCCACTCAATCCAAAACCTCCAAGTTCAAAATCAAGTTACCCTCCCCTAGTTTACCTTATGGTAACCCGCCAACCAAATATACCCGAGGGTTTGTGGCAAACAAAAATGTTACAAGAGTTTGAGATAATATATTATCCCAACCCAAAAAGAAAAACCATGATATTTATTTCTATTATCTCTTGGCCCTATATTCATTTTAAGTTATGAATATTAAGGTTTGTTACAATTTTTAGAGACTCGATGCATTCAAGTGTAGCATTGCCATTCCACTATCCTTGCAGGTCCCCAGTCTGTTATCGAGGAAAAATGGTCTTAATAACTTGTTGAGTTCGGGCCCAAATGGATCCATTGACAACCACCCAAAATGCTTAAACCTAAGCTGTCAAGTAATAATCTCCACCACTTATAAACGACACTTACACTTTGTGAGTTTTAGATGTGTCACTATGTTTGGGGGTATGGTTGTTACAACCTCCCCTGCTTATATTCGCAACATCCTTGTTGCGACATGGACCATTATTTATTCCCACTGACAGTGGCGGTTGCACGCTCCGGGTAGTCATTTCCTCCTATCTCATTGTAGGACAACTCCACCTCTCGTGTAGCTCTTTCCACTATCAGAGGAAAATTAGCTCTGATACCATTTGTGACATCCTGAGCTTAGGTCCCCAATCCGTTATCAAGGAAAATTGACTCTGACAACTTGTTAGGTTCGAGCTCAAATGGATCCGTTGGCAACCACCCAAAATGCTTAAGTTCAAGTTATCAAGTAGTAATCCCTATCACTTATAAATTACACCCACACTTTGTAGATTTTAGATGTGGCGCTATATTTAAGGGTATGATTGTTACACCATATCATAGTGATAACCACAAATTTCATAGATTTCACATAAAGTATGTATATAGGTATCATCAAACCTACCATTCAGAATTGCTCTGCCCCAATCATTTTTCTATGAGGAGCGTGGAGTCCTTAAATTTATTGTACATCTCCATATGATTCATTAGATGAGTTGTGTCCAAACTCTTTTTCAGAAGACTTAGCAATTTACATTTTTAATCTTCACCTTAATCTCCCATCTGATAACTTTAAAAATTGCTGAAAATATGGTATTTCATTTCCTTTTTAGGTTAATATTCATACCCGTAAGTATTCGCATAATTTTTAAGATAAAGGATTAGTTTGAGTGAATATATTAATAAGATGTGTACGCTACAAATCGAGAGTTTATAAAGATGTATGAAGGAGCATATTATGTGATTTAGTTCTTGCATAGTTATATATAAATATGAATTATGGCATTAAAATTGAATACACTTTTTGTGAGCAACAAAAGTGAAACTCGCCATATATTGAATATTTATTCGTAATGAAGTTACATATCTGTAGAACTTTCGTTTTATATTGTGTAAGTAAGTAATAGATCCAATTCCAGTCAATAGTCAGGTCAGCCCTTAGACAGATCTAGGGCTCATTTTGGTTATACAGGACGACGACTCCCCGGAACTAGACTCCGCAGAAAAGAACAAGGGTTTACTACTACTTCCTTCCTAGTTCAATTTGCATCCACGATAATATTTAATTAAAAGAAATATGCAACAGTTACAAACAGAGATATTATTTTGGTTAACAAAATGTCTTTATACATTGTGTTTTTTCACAATAAAAGGAACAAATTTTGATAACCTCAACCAAGATTAAGGTATAAACTCATAAAGAGTACCATGGACGATCACAAGGGGTCATGTTAACCCAAGGGGCAACGCTGCGAAAGGCGTATGGTTGCAAGGAATCATAAAGGCAAAAGTTAAATCCTCTACAGTTGTAGCTGCATTGTCATGTCAAGCCATAGACCTTAAATACCAATGGTTGAAACGTATAACAAGAGACGTATATGAAAGTATGCAAGGAAATGGTTTATAAAAGTAAATCAATACAAGTATGTAAGAAAATGATTTATAAAAGTAAACCAATAAAAGTATGTAAGGAAATGGTTTATAAAGATAAATCAATACAAGTATGCAAGGAAATGGTTTATACAGGTAAACCAATACAAGTATGCAAGAAAATGATTTGTAAAGGTAAACCACTACATATTATGCAAGAAATTTATTATATAAAATAATAAACCATTAAATGTTATACAAAAAATGGTTTAAGGAAGCGAACCATCACAAGTGATGCAAACTGTGTCATCTTAAAGGAGTCAACATGCAAGTGATTTATATGATAAAATAAACTTTTATATGCCATGAATCTTATGAATATGCCCCACAAGATGAAAGACATGTATGTTATATATTTTTATGCATATTTACATGTATACTCATGTTTATGAAAGAAGCTAAATTACACATGGGAACAATTAGGCACGCAATGATGCCTTTTCATGGAAACTCTAGTACATGAAATATAACGGATTAAAAGATAGTTAGAATTCCCATGCGTGAATCCCGACGCATGCTAGGCAGCAGACTCATGAAAAATTATGTTAGCCAATTTCAGGTGAAGAACGTAGTTGACTGCATATTCATGATCGTGCTACGGACTCCTTAGGATTCCTAACGCAGTATGATTCAACTTGTGAAGATTTACAGAAACTGTTGAGATGCTATTTTGATTCTTATAGTAATTTTTACAAAAATACCCTGTTAGAGTTGTAATAACATAACTCTCAGTTTGAACGGATTTTATAATCTTTATTTGAAATGAATATTATTTCTGCTCATTGATTGCCAAGCATGTTTAAGGTAACAATCCAGTCATACGATCTTTTATTGTATACTTCCACCGGTCGATGCAATCCATTCCATTACAATAACCTATTTAATACAATCATCTCATGTAAGATTGCCACCATTAATATAATTATTTCATACAAGATCATCACCATGTTCAAGAGCATAAATCCTTACCTCAAGTCTCGACCAACTTGACATCGCACAATCCTTGGCTAAGTTGGAGTTATACATCATTGATAATGGGTTCATTTATCATCCAAAATTCCACGAGCATACGACTAATCAAAGTCGATAAACTTAATAGATATTTAGAGTTTGTTTGGTTGCTGGTGTACACCGAGGTACACTGGTATACCCTTCGCTCCAACCCTCCAACCTATGTTGGGATTACTAGTATTGGCCCTACAATTTCTTCGATGTAATATTTTTTAACTATGTTCAAATAAAATTATTAACATAAAAATGTGTTATAATCATAAAAAAGTTAATATAACGCATAACACTACAAGAAATTGGATTCAAGGCAACGAATAATTCGAATATTCATTACCATATTTTCCGATGTTAAAGATATAACAACAACTATTATTCATTGCCAAATCATCTTTTGTACTTGTAATTAACAACGAATGTCATATTCGTTGTTAAAGGTACATATAACGACGTTTTTTTATTGAATTATTCGTTAAAATTCACACTAATCGTTGCTAAATTTAGCAACGATTAGAAGAAAACGACAACAAATAATCGTTGTTAGATGATTCATTGCGAGTAATATAGCAACGGATATCATTATTCGTTGCGAATTTAAATAAATAAGCCATGAATAACATTTAGTGTTATATATTTAACTACGGAAGATATGACACGAATATTAAATTATTCGTTGTCATTGATCACTTTTCATGTAGTCACAATTATCATTCCAACCCTTCCAACCTTCTAAACAACTATTATTCACAAGGGATACCCCAACCCGACCCAGTTACCAAACAGACCCTTACGCAGCGTTCGGTTGGTGGGATAAACTCCCCATGGGAAAGTTTACCCCCCTAACCCACCCTCCCTCTCTCTCATGTGGGCCCCACTTTATTCTTTTTTAAAAAAATTAAATAAATCAATTTTACATCATCAATTCTATAAACAAATAATATATTATATCATCATATCATATAAAAATTATAAACTACTCTACTTCTACTCACTTTTTCAAACTTTGATACAATCACATCACAATAACTACTCACCTTTTCAAACTTCAATACAATCATATCACAACAAACCCACTTCTAACTCACCCCCAGTTTAACCCTCTATCCAAACACCAAAACTCAAAAACGGGTTACCATCTACCAATTTAAGACGCCTTAACCCGCATACCAAACGCACCCTTAGAGATCATGTACAGATATTTGAACTCTAGGTATTTAAGTTACAAAGATCCTGAAAGCTAAAATTCTTTTTATCTAAGAAATCCATATAAAGATCACGGTTATTGTGATTTTTTGAAGTTATAGTACATCTATTATGTATATTAATAAATCTTAATAGTTGGTGATGTACATCTCTGATTTCTCTTGAGTAAATATGTTGAAATACATTCGTAAACTTGATTTTAGAAAAGAGTTATTTATTTGAATTAAATTTTAATGTTTTCACATGCTTTTCTTATGATTAATTTTAAATCCGTCCAAAAAGTTGGATTATGAAATAGAGTCAAAAAGATATATTGAATTACAAGGGGCAAAGAAATGAGAGAAGGTAAAAAAAGAGTGATTTTCTTACAGGACATCTCTATCACTCAAATGCCCTTCCAGAATATGTGATATTGAAAATTTCCTTTTAGGACATCGATCGGTGAACGGTTTGCCTATCAATATATTTTCCGACAAATTACTATTGTTTTTTGACAAACCATTTATCCATTGGTAACTGATTCACCGATCGAATTATATATATATTAAACTTAATATATAATATTCTTCATCTGAACATCGTTTCGATTTTATATATTAAAAATAATATATAATATTATTTTTGAATTTAATATTATTAAAAATAATAGATAATATTATTTCGGAAAATCTATTGAATTTTGCTTCATTAAACATAATATATGAAATTATTTGAAAATGAGAATCGACAAACCATTCACCAAATCAACCGAAAGGATGGAAGAAATTCTAGATGAAAGAATATTATACATTAAGTTTAATATGTATAAAACTCCAACAGTTCGAGAAACAATAGTAACTTGTCAGAAAATATATTAATCGACAAATGGTTTACCGATAAACCATTCGCCGATCGATGTTCTGATAAAAAATTTTCAATATCAAATGTCCTGACAGAACATTTGAGTGATGAAGATGTCATGCCAAGAAAATCGGTCCTAAAAAAGAGACATATGATTGAGAAGGAATAAGAAGGTCGAGGAGAATCGTTTGACGTGAAAGGGGGCGTCTCTATTTAGTACACTATATATTGATGAAATGGATTCCAATCTCTTTTGGATACCTTTGTATCAATTTGGGAGTTTGAATCCCATATCGGTGTCTAAAATACCGAAATGTATCTAAAATTTTAAATTAAATTATATACATATTTATATATTTTAAATATAAACAATTAGCTGATTGTTTTAGAAAAAAACCCTCAGGAAAATACCTTATTACAAGAAACTACCTCTTTCTTAGAATAATGTTTTTTGGGAATCATCAATTTTGCATGCAATCTATATTAGAATGTAAGACGAGCAACAAACCAAAACTAACTTGTTTTCACAGCCTCAGTTGAACCAATGGCTTAATTAACTGTTTGAAACCCAATACCCAAATTCAATCAAATCAAATGTGATTTTTATAAAAAAAATTATTAAAGCTGATGTGAGATGAACCCATGACCCAATATTACTAGCATTAACTGCTAACCAAATCGTTCACAATAGCTCCTTGTAAAAAAATGCTCTGAATTTTATGATTCTATTATAAAGCCATAGCGTAGCTAAAATACTGTATATGTATATATGCATAACTTTTGGTATCGTAATGCAAAAATATTTTACATGTACTATATGCATCATTGTTTTTGAGACCAAAAGGAAGGAGCACTTCGTTTGGTTGCAGGGTTGGGTAGGGTTGAGTTGGCCCAACCCGGGTACCCCTCATTCCAAACATCTCAATCCTCCTCACAGTTTACTATTTACAGGGGTACCTCAACTCAACCCAACCCTACCCCAAATGAACCTAAAGAAAAAAAGGTGAACATCAGTTATAACAGTCCACCATTGGTCCAATTGTCGGTCCATAAAACAAATGAACAACGTCACCAAGAACAAGATGAAAAAGCTTTGAGAATCACGTCATCACATTGGGGATTAGAAGGTCGGTGATGTATCAAGTTGCCTCGTACCCGAAATATACTTACTATTAGTGGGTTTTCCCACTCTTCTGCCACATGGCAGCCTTTATTCTATTTCCCCCTCCCTCCCGATCACACTCTCCCCCATATCTCTTTTGTCTCTCTCTAATAACTCCACCACTATTATCTCTCTCTCCACTTACTCTCTCTCCTTCTCTCTCTCTTTCTCCCCATTTCTCTCCTCTCTCCCTCTCTCAAACGATATATCTCCTTCTCTCTCCAAACTCATTTCTCTCCCCCCCTCTCTCCATATTCCCTCCCTCCCCACTCACTCACTCTCTATATTCTCTCCCTCCCTCCTTTTCTCTATCTATTCACATTTTATGCATCTCATTTCTTTTCCCTAAATTTAGAAATACATTAGTATTAATTAAAAAAGAAAAACATATATTATTTATAGATTTTATAAAATTTGAAATATATGTTAGTTTTTTAAGAAAACTGATATTTTCCTTTTGAATATACTACTTTGGAAAAAATAAATGTAATTTTCTAAAATTATTCTTCATATCATTCATATGTAATAATTTTTTACTTGGAAAAATGAATTAATATTTTTATTATAATGATTTCAATAAAGGTATAAATTCAAACAATAATTTAATCCATTGTTTTTTTAGTAAACTCTTTCCAAAATTTTTAATCAAATATATAAATACTTTAACACAATAAATTTTAAATATACAAGTTATATGAATTTGTTCTTATAAGTTTTCTAAAAGAGTGGCAAGCATGTATTGAGTTTTATTTTTAAATATATTATATAAACATAGTAAAAATAAAAACTTTAATTTCTACTAAAAATAAAAAATTATAGAAATAAATATTATCATATTAAGAAAATATACGTCACTTTTTATCTCTCTTTTTTTACCAACTCTCTCCTCTCTCTATCTCCATTATTTAAAAGCTACATTTTTTTCCAAACTTATTAATTTATTTAAATTCAACATTTATAATCAATGTAGGTAAATCTCATGCAGATATTTTATTACTGTACTAAATTAAATAGTCACTTTCTATCTATCTTTTTTTACCCACATTCCCCTCTTTCTCTGTCCATAATTTCAAAGTTACACTTTAGATTTTTAATCAATCTGGGTAAAAATCCATTTAGATATTTTATATTATAGTAAAATTAAATTATATTTAATTTTAATTTTAAAATTGTGAAATACAATACTAATTAAAAAATAATTTAAAACAACTTAATTATGAAAGACAATACTAATTAAAAATAATTTAAAAAACTTAAATTTGCAGATATAAATCTTATAACAAACCAATAAAAATATAATTTGAAAATAATTTCAAATTCATGCTTAGGTTATTATGTAACAAATAATTCAATAAAATAAAAATAAAAATTAACTTATGAATAAGACAATGATAGAATTATACTTATATTAATATTTTATTGATAAAATTTTAAAAAATAATCTAAAATCCATCAATCGGAAGGATTTGAAATCTTTTCAGATTATTTCTTATACATTTTATATGTCTATGGATTAATAAAGTATAATTTGGCAATCATAGATCAATTAATTATTATATAAATAATAAGTTAATTAAAACTACTATGATATATGTAAAATATAACAAAAAAATAAATGAATATTTTTATCATAGTATTTTTAATAAAAGTATAAATTCAAATAACAATTTAATCCATTATTTTTTGTAAAATCTATATAAATTTATTAATCAAATATATAAATACGTCAACGTGGTAGTTTATAAATATACCAATTATATGAATTTTTCTTATAATATTATTTTTAGTTACATTCTTTATGTTGTTTTACTATTTCCCTCTCAGATAATTCCTATGTAAATTGTTAGGTTCACCTTTTGACTTGATGCATATTCACACTTTCTTGCATCCATTATTTACTTCCCAAAAATTTTACTCAAATTATACATATGAGTTCATTAATGTTCTATTTTAAAAATTAACATCTATAACCCGCATTCTTACTAATTGTATTATTAAATTTATTTACCATTAAACTTTGTAGAATTTACTAAATTTCTCCATTGCTGGCCGATTCCGCCGCGGAGCACGGGTATGCTCCCTAGTGTTATATATTGTGCGGACGAGTCTTCAACATAAGTCTTTACTTTTTGCCCCTACTGGCTATATGTTTAGTATGTAATAATTACTTTATAAATATATGTATATGTATATATATATATATGTTTGTCTATGCATTTGTATTTAGGGCTTATTTACACTCACACCCTTCAAAATTTTGCAATTACAACAATATCTCTACCTTTTTTTTCAATAACACATGTGCGCCCATATTCTTATACAATTCACAACCTCTCTATTAAGGTAAAATAGGGGGTATAAGTATAATAACATAAGGGTACTACTGTAAATTTTGTAAGAATACATAAGCACAAGTGTTACCGCAAAAAAATAAAGACATAAATGTAATTGTAAAATCTCAGAGGAGCATAAATGTAAAAACCCTTGTATATGCATGTATATACACTATAATATATGCACCGAAATTTACATATACATATAGGAATATATTATGGGTAAAATGGGGCTGCCCTGTGACTTAGCTCCCCCACCTCATTTCGTCCGTTTTTTTTTATTTTTTTTGAAAATTTCTTCCGTGGATTTTAATTAATATATCCCTATATTATGTCATTAAAATTTCGTGTGAAACATAGACTTCTACGGCCTCCATCTAGACGGGTCGTTTTTAGCAATTCTGTTACCGTTAAAAAATGACCATCTGGATGAAAGTCGTAGGAGTCTCTGTTTCGCACGAAATTTTAATGACAAAATATAGAGACATAGTGATGAAATTCCACAAAATATTTTTTTTTTAAAATAAGGGCTAAAATAAGGCAGAGTAGCTAAGTAAGCTTCCCCGTGGGGCAACAGCATTTGACTCGTATTATTTATCAAAAGATTAGATTTTAAAATTTAATGAGGGAGGAGCAAGAGCGAGGGTGCGGGGAGTGATGGAGTGGGCGGCGCGGGGTTGCCATCTGCGGGGGATTCCTCGGCGGGCGGTGATCCTCGGCGTGGGCGCCTTCGCCAAGGTCGTCACCTCCGCCCTCAACTCCACCACCGTCCACAACGCCGAAACCCTAATCCGTCTCGTCCGCTCTCGCCCCACGGGCACCCCTCTCATCACCGTCAGCAACCACATGTCCACGTCTCTCTCTCTCTCTACTCTATCTATCTATCTATCTAGCTATACATCCCTGTTTTTTTAATACTTGGAATCAGATCACCATGCTCTTGCTGCATAATCATGTTCTCGAATTTGTAGCAAAATCAAATGTCGCATCACACATATTCTGTGGGGTTATTTTTAGATGCAATGCATACGATGAAAGTTGGCATTTCACACCAACCAGATCAAGAATGATGCGCGCGCCAGTAATGACCAGGAGTTATGCGTGGAAGGAAGAGTTTAGTCACGTTAAGTTATAGCACATAATGATTGCAACTTCGTAATTTGATTGTGTAGAGATGGCAATGTGTATGTGGAGGTAGTAGACGATGAGGCGAGAGAGAAATGTCTATGGGTTGTGTGTTTCAGGAGAGACTGTTTGATCTTGACATTGGAGCTCCAAGGTAATGACAAGTTTGGCAAGGAAGTCTCAGTTGGGTGCGTTGGGGGAATTTTAACCAAGTGATAGGAGGAAAGAATTGAGCAAGATCTTGCTTATCGTGATGCTTCTACGAATCCTCGGGTCTTTTAAAGCTAGTAGATGGGTGTGAGCCATCTTCTAAGGAGGTGGACTCTTGTGAGTGAGTGGTCAAAACTTTTTCATGGCCCGGGAACGTTAGGTGTGACATTAGCCTCCTGCTCAAAGTGGATGCTGAATCTTGTTACAGCCATTTGAGCAGTAATGGTTGATGATCAAGGTCTTCAGACGTAAATGAATGTCGAATGGTTGTCCCCTTTACAATTCAAGCTACGGAGACATCAGAATCTTTTTTCTAGTGCTTACTCTCACTGCCTCTTAGGGAGGTGGTTGTTATTCTTTGGATTGGTAGTTCCTCGTGTCAAAGTGAATACCGAGTGAATACGGCTAAAATGTTTGCGGTGATCTAGTCAAAATTAGATGCAGCGGAAAGGGATGTCTTCAGGGTGTCCGTACCTTTTTATGAAAGTGTATTGTATTCCAATAGGGACTTGTGATACAGAGGGGTTGTGGTAGGAGAAGAAAGAAATGATGGGTGATGGTGTATTGTAAGTTCTTAATGCAGAGTTTATCTGTCCTTTGGCGTTAAAAAGTTGTTCCTGCTTATCAGAAATCTAGAGTAAGGAGTTCTACAAGGCAGTCAAAGAATGTATGCGGCTCACTTCTGTTGGGAAAAGGCTTGATTTGGTTTGATATTTTTTTGGCTACGCTGTAAAAACTGGTACGTTAATTGATTGAGCAGTCGTGAGCCGAACAAATGAGTTTCCATAATAGGAGGATACATTACATGCTCATGTAGTTTGGCTTCTTGGATGGGTAGTCATCCAATCTATACACGCATTTGCGCTGCCTCAGATGATAGGTAAACTGTGCCAGTATTAGGTTGCAAAAAATGGCCTACGTATTTGCTTTGATGAGTTATTAGTTTTCTTTTTCTACGAGTCAATGTGCATATCTTTGTATCCTGATATTCATTGATGTGTTTTTATTAAATGCTTTTAGATGGTAGTGAGAAAGAGAGTGAGACAGGAGAGTGGATCAGTGAACATTTAGAAGTTTTTTAACTAAGGGTATTGTATGGAGATCTCTGCATTAAGTGGCTCATTTTTTTCATGGGTGCAATATCAGGTTGACTTGTACCCTGTCATGGTTGCTTTTGTCACAGGATCAAAATCCCGCTATCGATTTCGACCGATCATGTGCGGAGTTAGCTAACCCGTAGCTAACCAGCCTTCCCGAGTAGAACGGTCACGGACGCGCTCCAACTCTTCTCGTACTCCCGTTTGCTAGCGCACCAACGCTTCCAACACAAACACGAGCTCGAACTCCGGATCACTCAAGAACACTCTCAAGAACACGCTCAAGACCGCTCAAGAACTCTACCAAGTAATCACACGAGCACGGGCACAAAGCTCTTCTCTTTATTAGAAGGGGAACTATCTCTGAAGTGGGTGGACACTCTACACTGTGTGTGTGTTTATAAATGAGCCACCACCTCTCCTTATATACAAGACTCAGGACAACCCAAGGGACACTCATTCAGTGTTCAGAAAGGCGGCCCAGGCGGCCGCATATGCGGCCGCATATGCGTAGTCGGGCACTGGACCGAACCGCATATCCAGTATTCGGTCCATATGCGGTTTGGGCGAGTATGCGGCCGAGTAAACCGCATATGCGGCCGCATACTCGGCCGCCTTTTGTATAGAGCCCTTTCATACATGCCCTTTCAATACTGTGTCAGTGTATAACTAAGACTTTCACTATCTGGTTGAGCGTTGTCATTGGCAAGGTATTTCCTTTGCCTTCATTAAGGCTGCTTTATTTAGAGAGCTTCATGGTAGCTCTTATGGCTCATCACCTCTCCTTCCCACCTCAGATGTTTTGTCTATTTTCAGAAGTAGGCACTTCACTTTTTCATATAAATTGATACAATATATTTTCCATCTTTTGATTAGCCTCTAGTAGTATTGGTCAGCTGCAAGGCCTCTTCGACCCATTGCTGTTGTTCTGTGAGTTGTCATTGATTAGTTGAGATCATTTGGTAGGTAATGTTAAAAAACGTGGTTCGCTAAACATTCATTTTACTGAGTAGAAATAAATAGCATCCAAGAGCTTATGCATGCTTTATATGAATCTATGTTTTTTTATTTAAAAGCATTTTAAATCAATGTTTCAAATTTTAAAGTAATGCAACAATATTTAGATTCTGAAATAGAAATAAGGAGTATAATCTCCATTGACGAAAAAAGTATCGAGATAATGCTTGTATGTAAGCACCAATCTCCTAAGTCCTAAAGTCGCAAAATACACAACATACTTGATTTGAGTACCAACATCATCAGGGCCAAAAAAGTAGGGAAGATGTCCAATGAACTAAAAGGAAAAAAGAACATTAAACAATTTGTTGATGCATTGAACAAGATAAACACAGAACAATGCAAAAACATTAACAATTGTAATTATGTAATCAAGATGAACATGAATAAGGAGCCCTTTCATACATGTTGCATCTTTGAATTCAAGATGAACATAAATCTCTAATATTTGAATTCAATGTATTACTTTAATTATTTTTAAATTAAAATAATACAAACCGCATAATCCGCATATACTTCCGCATATCCGCTTACTCGCTTCAGACCGCCTGACCGAACGAATACCGCATACCGACTTTCTGAACCTTGCACTCATTATTACATCTACAATAATGATACATAAAGATACAAGAGACGCTTCGAGTTCTTCGGCAACCTTCGCGTTTCTCAGCAACTCTTCGTCTGCTCGTCTCTTCGGCTCCCTTGTTGTCCTTTCGTCTTCCCGCACGGTTGACGCCCAGTCAACCGCCCAGTCATCAGCATACTTGCGCTCCAACGCTTGCTGATGCAGCTTTGCCATAATTCACCAAATGCCACCGAACACTTGGTCTTGTGCCAAAGGGAACCCGCGGCCTTCAGACCCTCGTGCGGTAAACCCTTCCTTAGCGTTCTCCATGCTAAGGGGAAGTCCTCCAGAATTTTGCTATCGTGGCCTTCAGACCACTCTCGTACGCGTACTACCGAGTATGCTCAAAAATGCTCGTAGTCAGCACCTGCAACGCTCCATGCTTCCTTGGACCGCCACGCATCAATACCGATACCGTGCGTCTTTGTACGTACGCCTCTGTGACCGTACCGCATTGCTCCTCAATGTGTACTGCTTAACTACGTAACGCCCTTCTGCGCTCGCGTATGTACGACTACGTGCATCCACTGTCATGTCTTGCATTGCTGTCTGTACTCGCTGTGTTCGCACTGCTACAAGCTTCATGACACTCTGCTACCGAGCCAGTGTCCTGTGTGACGTTTCTCCATCACGTACGGTAGAGCCTCCAGACTCTCGTGGATAACCTCCCTGATATCCACATTTTTCGGACTCCTCCTGAAGTCCAGCTCCATCGATCATTATCGAGCATCCAGCTACCTTGTCTGCACGATCATTCTCGATAACGGAATTTGGGGGTGTGACAAGCCTCCCCCACCTGAAGAATCGATTGTCCTCAATCGAGCAATCCCTCTTCAGCTGACGTCCCGTCACGATCCTCCATCCGCTACGTACCTCCTGATGCGGCTCAATTTGAAGGGTGGTGCCGCCTTGCACTGCCTCCCTTCCTACACTTGGTTTTTTCACGAACCATGTCCCTCCATGACTTGGTCTTCATCGTGAAAAGTGGAGCTTCCTCGTCAGCTCCCATTTTCGGTGTATCCCTCCTGGATACAGCAGCTCCATTGCTGGTTTGTGGCAGCTCCAGCTCCACATGTGGAGTACTCACCTCCACGCTCGCTCGTTGACGATCTCGATCGTTTCCTGTGGACGTCTCCGCATCCTGGGAAATGAGCACCTCCTGCGCTCCGAGCATCTTCGGTATCTTGCCTTCTGCAAGATCATTGGTGGTGTGGTTCGTCACAACTCTACGCTCATGGACGTGTAACTTCTTGCCTATGCTGCATCGCCCTCCAGAGCTCTGCTTCGCCTTCTCATGCACGGATGTTCTCTTATCCGCGGCTTTGGTTGTGTGCCTCCTGCACACACGTTGGTGCTCTGCATGCACCCCCGCACTCCTGTGCGTCCTCGATCGAGTCTTAGCGCCTCCAAAGCTCTTTGTTGTGCAGTTCCCTCCCTCCACCGAATTCGAAGCTCCAGCTCGAAGTGATGTGAGGCGTACCTTGCGCATAGCACCGATGGCTCCCAAGCGTACCTCACGTTCTTCTTCTTCCTCCTCGTCCCTACGAAGAGAGTTCAGCTTCTCCTTCTTTGGGCACTCCTGCGCCCGATGCGATCCGTCACATATGAAGCATCCCTTGGTCCTGGGTTGCTCCCTCCTCTTAGAGTACTCTCGTTCCTCCATTGGTGGATCATGGGCAACGCCTTTGCCCTTGTCCTTCGACCGCGCCTTCGGCTTGCTGCTGTACTCCTTCTCTTCAGCCTTGTGCCTTGGTTGGGCCGTCCCATAATCGACCAACGCATCTGCCACCACGATTGCTGAATTCAGGTCCTTCACTCCCTGCTTCCGCAGTTCGGCTTACGCCCACCTTTGCAACCCGATTGTGAAATTGAATAGTTTGTCCTCCTCATCCAGCAACAAGGACGTGAACTGCTTCACATACTCACGAACTGTGCCTGTCTGCTTCAGGCGTCGAAGAGCCTCCCGTGCAATCCACGCAGTGTTCTTCGGCAGGAACTGTACCTTCAGTTCCGTGACTAGATCATCCCATCTGGATATCTTCGGTCTCGCCACATTTGCTGCACGGCTCCTCCACCATAGCTTGGCGTCGCTCGACATGTACATCGATGCCAAACCAACCTTCTCGACTTCCGTCGTCTTGGTCGCTTCGAAGTAAACTTCCATGTCCCATATGAAGTTCTCCAAATCCTTAGCACTCCGCGTACCTGTGAAGGATTTGGGCTCAGGTACCTTGCGTCGCTGCACCTCCGTGGAGCCTCCGCTGTTCGCCAATACCTTCTTGATGATGGAGATCTCACTCCGAAGATCCTCCATCATCGTGTGGAACGCCTCCAGTTTGTCCTCCGAGGATTTGATCTGATCTGCTGAGCGTTGGGTCTCGTCCCCAACATCCGATCCTTCTGAAGAACGATCATTCAAGACGGCGATGCGATGAGCATGAGTCGCAATAGTGGACTCCACATCTGCCATCGCTTGCTCCGGTGCTGCCACCCGCTCGATAACACCCACCATCTTCGCTCCGCTGAATAAAGATGTACTTGCTCCAACAAGTATTTTCTGTTCCCGCGATCGACTGTACCGACAGTCGCTCGTAGCTTTGCTCGCTTCTTGGCACCGACCAAGCTCTGTAATCTGCTCCTTGTTTTGATACCAATTCGTATCAATGAATTGTATCACGAACCGTGCTCTGATACCAAATCCGTGCCAACGAATTGGTATACTTTCAGCTCTGATACCAATTGTCAAAGGGTCAAAATCCCGCTATCGATTTCGACCGATCCTGTGCGGCGTTAGCTAACCCGTAACTAACCAGGCTTCCCGAGTAGAACGGTCACGGACGCGCTCCAACTCTTCTCGTACTCTTGCTTGCTAGCGCACCAACGCTTCCAACACAAACACGAGCACGAACTCCGGATCGCTCAAGAACACTCTCAAGAACACGCTCAAGAACGCTCAAGAACTCTACCAAGCAATCACACGAGTACGGGCACAAAGCTCTTCTCTTTATTAGAAGGGGAACTATCTCTGGAGTGAGTGAACACTCTACACTGTGTGTGTGTTTACAAATGAGCCACCACATCTCCTTATATACAAGACTCAGGGCAACCCAAGGGACACTCATTATTACATCTACAATAATAATACATAAAGACACAAGAGACCCTTCGAGTTCTTCGGCAACCCTTCGTGTTCCTCAGCAACTCTTCGTCTGCTCGTCTCTTCGTCTCCCTTGTTGTCCTTTCGTCTTCCCGCACGGTTGACGCCAAGTCAATCGCGCAGTCATCAGCACACTCGCGCTCCAAGGCTTGCTGATGCAGCTTTGCCATAATTCACCAAGTGCCACCGAACACTTGGTCTTTTGCCAAAGGGAACCCGCGGCCTTCAGACCCTCGTGCGGTAAACCCTTCCTTAGCGTTCTCCATGCTAAGGGGAAGTCCTCCAGAACTTCGTTATCGTGGCCTCTAGACCAGTGTTGTCAAAGGCGTGAGGCGCTCTAAGGCGCTACGGGTCCAAAACGCCTGAGGCGCTAGGCGCTCGCCTAGGCGCTTGCCTGAGACAATCGAGGCGCTAAAGAAATATTGTATGTATATATAATATATGTACACATTAAATTATTTATATTACTTATTTCAAATAAAAATATACCACAAGTATAGCACTAACATGCAATGAATATCATTCAAACATATATTAGAGAAAAATAAAACTTCAAACACTTCTAGAAATTGTTTAAACGTTCAAATTATGCAAACAAAGCATTGTTTTCATCTTCATCATTCAAGCATATAACTAAAAATTGAAATGTCTATGGATCTGTAAGTTCTTCGTCTTCGTCATCATCAAAATTGATTTCACCAGCATCGTCTTCATCTCCACCTTCATTCCCCTCAATCTCTTCCATTTCTTCTTCTCCGTAGTCTTGTGAAGCAACAACTCGTCTTGAAGAAGATCCCGCAATAGGTGCTCCATGCTTTGTACGTTGCCGCGTATATGTTTGTGCCTCTGCAATTCCAGATGCTCTTGCTACATCTCCCCATGTCAATATATCATCTTCAAAGACAAAATCTTCCTCTGCATTATTTGTCTCCATTTCACCTAGTAACCATTCATTAGCATCATCGATCTCAGTAAGAGCGATCGGATCTATGGTGTCTCGTAAGTCATATCGATCCTTCAAAGCCTGGTTATATTTGATGTAAACCAAATCTTGCAACCTTTGATGTTCAAGCCTATTTCTTTTCTTTGAATGAATCTGCAAAAATGTTTGCACTATAAGAGTTAAAATCAAAGACTCAAAAGTGTAGATTAACATAAAATAACTTACGTGCTCAAATACACTCCAATTACGTTCACATCCAGATGAACTGCATGTCAAGCTCAAAATCTTTATAGCTAGACGTTGCAAGTTTGGAGCTGAACTTCCAAAAGAGCTCCACCATTCCACTACATTATCATATGAAGATGTTAACATCAAGAATTAAATCAATTTGAGTTTATCAAATTGTAATGGTACCTGGAGATTTTGAGTTTCTTGATCGAATGGCCATTGGATTTCCAAAAATTCCCTCAGCATTTTTATATGAGCTTAACTCAATCATAATTTTATCTTGCACATTTACATCAGGAACCAATCTTTGTATGCATTTGTATAGGTCGTCAATGATCTCCGCATCAAATGCAATGGACGGGTTGTCATAGTAGAATTCAGGGTTCAGAAAATGACCTGCAGCGCCCCCGTCCCGAAACGAATTTTCTATATAGATTTTCAAATCCATCCGTATTCGGGATTGCTACATAAACAATATTCGTGCAGAAATCAGATAAAAGGAAGCGGCGGAATTCTAACCCGAAATGATTAGGATGATGGTGTTGAATCTGATGATGCCTCTGCGCGATAGAAGGAGGCGAAACACAAAAACTGTGGTGGAGCAACCACAAGCCAAAGGAGCTAACGGTGATGATTAGGGCGATGGAGATCACAAGAGGCTGTGGGCGTGGGAGTATTACGAAACGGGCTGCAAGCTAGGGTTTGTAAGGCGAATAGTTTGAGGGTCTTTGTAAATCTAATCGGATCTCCAACAGGGATCCGATTAGACTCTAAAGAGATCAATATTTTATCAGGCGCTCGCCCAAGCGCCTCACGCTTTCCATCAAGGCGCTCGCTTCTTTCGCGCCTGCACCAAATCGCTCCGCCTGACTCCAAACGAGGCGTCATGGCCTTGCCTCGCCTCGCCTTAGCGCCTAGGCGAGCGCCTGGCTCGCTTTTGACAACACTGCTCTAGACCACTCTCGTACGCGTACTACCGAGCATGCTCGACAATGCTCGTACTCAGCACCTGCAACGCTTCATGCCTCCTTGGACCGCCACGCATCAATACCGATATCGTGCGCCTTTGTACGTACGCCTCTGTGACCGTACCGCATTGCTCCTCAATGCGTACTGCTTCACTACGTACCGCCCTTCTGCGCTCGCGTATGTACGACTACGTGCATCCACTGTCATGTCTTGCACTACTGTCTGTACTCGCTGTGCTCGCACTGCTATAAGCTTCATGACACTCTGCTACCGAGCCAATGTCCTGTGTGACGCTTCTCCATCACGTACGGTAGAGACTCTAGACTCTCGTGGATAACCTCCCTGATATCCACATTTTTCGGACTCCTGAAGTCCAGCTCCATCGATCATTTTCGAGCATCCAGCTACCGTGTCTGCACGATCATTCTCGATCACGGAATTTGGGGGTGTAACAGTTGCTTCTTAATGCGGTAGTGCCAAATCTCAAGCCATGACCTGGGGGTAGTCATTTCTTTTTTTTTTTGATCGAAGAGGGTAGTCAATCTTTTGAAGGAGGTATGGTTTTCTGATGTCATAACATCTGCAGCCCGTTGCTTTATCTTGTCTTTTGTTGAAAGATGATTCTACTCAGGATAGTTATATTTTGAAAATGGTATGCCTACTCTTTGTTCGGTTGACACAGCTTTCTCTTCTGCCATTGGAAGGATGAGATTTCCCCACAAGGTACAGCTAAGACCAAAATTGACTCATAACATATCTGAGTGGAAGCAAACATCCCTATGGAAGACTTGATGTTGGAAAAGTCTTGATTTTGAGATATTTTATCAATGGATAACGGCATTTCTAATCAGTTAATTGCTAAGGCGTTCGACTCTTATGTTGTCAGATCTTATGTTGTCAGAAATTTTTCTTTTTTAGTTTTTGAATTTTTGGATTCTGGATTGCAGAACAGATTGGATGATCCACTTATGTGGGGGTTTAAAGGTTTTCCTATAACAGATGCGACATTAGCGCGCTGGGTACTTGCTGCAGAAGACATTTGCTTCAAAAATGCGGCATTTTCTTACTTCTTTCGTCTTGGTATGAAACATCACAGAGCTTTTCATGACGTTATTTTTAGTGGTTTCTACCTCTAAATGTTCTTACTTCTTTTGTCTTGGTAAAGATCACTGAGTATATATTGTCTTTATTTTTAGTGGTTTCTCCCTCTAAAAGTTTCTGATTGGTTTAACAAAGCTGTTTATGTTCTTTTTCTGTTTGACAGTTACACAGCGATCAATAATTGGTACATATATAATAAAAAGGTGAGTTCCAATGGAATTTGGCATTTAGGTATCTGAATGGATATTATGTCAAGATCTATGGTGTTTGTTGGATTTGTTGGTTGGCCCGTTGGAGAAGAGAACATGGATTGTTGGTAGCTAAATAGCTGTTAAAAGGGGCTTATACCTACCCTGTTTGATGTGACTTGCACCTAAATCATCCTGTAACTACTTGACAATCTAGTTTGACCACTTCAATCATTATTGTCTCTAAATCCTTTAATAGCGTAAGTTGAAGACTAGAATCGTGATTCCAAGAGTGAACAGGGACCAGGCTCCCTGCCTAACCATTTTTTTGCGTCTTCAAATTTGTCAAATCCCAACTTCAATTGAAATGCATCGCCAAATTCTCCTGGCTGGTTGGTCTTAACTTAGAGTATGTTCTGTCTTTTGTTGTGAATTTGCAACAACCCCGGGAGACATCATGAATCTACGATGGGAAGGGATGGAATGATATCCCACAATGTACCATGGTTCATCGTTTCCTTTTTGCACCATGCATTTTGTATTCGCCTCACACACTATGACGAGTCTTATGTTTCCATATTATCTATTTTTGAGTCTTGGATCCTCACCATATATTACTAGGCCCCGCCCAAGCCAAAAGATGCCACTTTGTTTTAGTTGTATCCCTTTTTTTATAAACAGTTTAGCTGAATTTGTATAACTACTTTACACTTGATGCTATTTGGACTGGACCATAAGTATGGCTACTTGTTTTATTCCATTTTTCCCCATGTCATGGGGGCTATGAGGTGTCATAGGTGTTCAAGTAGCTGATAAGCCTGATATGAGATTTTCTGCTTCGTGTTAGGCTTTAGTCATGTCTTAAGTGAGTGTCCCTTTAAACATAAGGTCTGACCGACCACAAGCTAATCAAAATCAACCCATTTTTCATAAGTTGGATTGGCTACATAAATTCTTTATAAGGTCATGCTTGAACTTGGATTGAAAGAAGCAATACCATCCTTGGGAACAATCTTTTAAATACCGTGGAGCATAGAAGTGATTATCAATTATGGAATCTTAGGCATAAGTCTCAATTTATAAAGTAAAATATTCAAAAAATAATAAATATAACTATCTTTTGTAAGATCCTTAAATGAGAAGGCTTTGTTAAAATACATATCCAATGCAGATTTTCTGTGATATACAATCATCATATGAAATGTACTGTAGGTGACAATGTAGAACTACGTGTAAGCTGTTAGAAATAGAGTCCAAACCTGGCCTTAATATTAGAGAAATGAAGGCAGACTAAGGAACACGTTTTTTTTTCCAGGAGTTAAGAGGCAAATCTTGTGTTAAACTTGAAGGCAGTGGGATTTCAGAAGCCAACTATGTAGCCTAGTTCAATTTATAATAGTTTGCTCGAAATGACCATGATATACCTAATATTTCAAAAGCCAAATTTCATGAACTATACTATACTTTTTGTGAAACATTTGCAAGGTGATGAAATTTGCACGACTTCATGATTAACCCAATGTTCATGAAGGCGGTATGCGGTATTCAGTCGGAGGGGTCACTGAATAGAGAGTATGCGGTATGCGGGAGAGTATGCGGGGAGTATGCGGTTTTATGCGGTTTGGTATTTTTTATTATTAAAAGTATAAATAAATATTAATATTATGTTAATATCCTCTAAATATTATATCTCTTGAGTATAATAATAAGGAATTGAAGGTACTAGGAACAAAACTATTGGGATAAAAAGTAATTTAGAGCAAATGAGCAAAAGCATCAATTGAAAGAGCATATGGCAACATGCCTTTCTCCAAGTGTTTTCAACAAATACAAATATGCTCTCAAAATAAGGGCATTCAAAAGGATGTCAAAAAATAAAGCATCCAAAAACATAAAGCATCCAAAAGCTTTATTCTGATTGCCATTCATCTGCAAATTCAACTTGAGGAATAGGGTCATCGTCACTCTCTTCATCGGTTGCAAACTCATCGGCTTCATCATCATCTTCCAATGTAGTAGGCCTTGATGCATCAACAATTCTTTGACTTTGTCTATGTTGCACAAGATCTTCTACACCAGTGGCCTCAGCTACAAGGTTCTATGTTAATCCTGATCCTGGAAAAACCTCTTCCTCTCCTCCTTCTGCAATCCATTCACTTACATTATTACGATCCTTGGAAACTAATGGATCCTTGCCTTTTGTCATCTGACGCTCTCTCAATCTTGAGTTAGATTTAACAAATACCAAATCATTCAACCTCGTGATTTCAAGTTTATTCCTCTTCTTTGTATGAATCTACAATTGAAACAATATATCATTACATTCACTACTTATAAATGACAAGTATTAGCAATAGACTTTGAATTACCGATGAGAAAATGCTCCAATTCCTTTCACATCCAAAAGAGGAGGATGTCAACTTCAAAATCCTCATTGCCATAGGCGTTAGATGAGGACACTCTCCACCATATAGCATCCACCAATTATCTACATATGAGAGATTTTATGAATAAGCTATCCTATAAAAAACTAAATTGATGATGCTAATTAATATAAAATAATTACAATACCCGGCCTAAAGTGTTCGTCGGGTGTCGATCTTTGTTTCACAGCTAACGGCTTGCCAAAAGATCCTTGTGCATTTTTGTACAAGATCAGCTCTTTTGATGTGATTACATCTTGAATTTCCAAATCAGGATAAAAAATTTCCATGCATTGCATGAAGCCCTCCACGACACAGCCCCCCTTTCAATGACACTACTATCTCTATAGTAGTAATATGGATTAAGAAAATAAGCAGCAAGATGAAGAGGGCTATCCAACCTACCCTTTGATTTTGAGTCAATGCCATCGATAAAAGGTTTGTATTGTGCTTCATTGTCTTTGAACACTGACATTATTTCCTTTCTAGCATCCAATAATGAACCATATATGAATCCCATGGATGGTCTTTGATCCCATCAACAATGCGCAAAACATAAACCAAGGGAGAGAAGATCTTCAAGGTCATAGACACTTGGTTCTAAAATGCAGCACTGAAAACAATAGATGAAGACATTTCTCCTTTCTTTGTCCTTGACCACTTGCATTGCCTCCATTCATCAGACGAGAACATCAATATCAACTTCTCCTTTTTGTCCATCACACTCTGTAGAGTGAGAAATGTGGTAGCAAACTTTGTTTGTCCTGGCCGTACAATTTCTCCCTTTTGTGTGAATTACCTCATCAAGCTCAAGGTCCTTGCATGGCTATAGATGAATGTAATGAGAGATCTTGCCTTTGTAATTGCATTTTTTACCTTGGGTTCTTTACCAAATTCTTCCAACATAAGGTCTATGCAATGAGCTGCACATGAAGATCAAAAAATCCTTGGATACTTAGTCCTAAGTATCCTTCCAGCAGCTAAATTGGCCGATGCATTATCAGTGACGACCTGAACAACATCATCAACTCCAACCTCTTGAACAATTTCATCCACCAAGTTGGATATATACTCTGCAGTGTGAGACTCAGATGATGAATCAACAGACTTTGAAAAACATGTGCCCGACTCGGAATTCACACAAAAATTCATGATGCTCCTACCCCGTGTATCTGTCCAAGCATCCGTCATAATGGAACAACCACCCTTCTTCCAAGATTCCTTATGACTGCTTATGAACTCCTTAGTCTCCTCAACTTCATCATTCAACAATGTCTCTGAGATCTCGTAATAGGAGGAAGGCTTGTATCCCGGTCCATATTGACCAATTGCCTCACACATACGAATAAAGGACTTGTGGGTGACCACATTGAATGAAATTTGACAGTCATAAAAGAACTTGGCCACATACTTATTGACCCGTGCACGTTGTTCCTTACAAAATGCATCTTTGATTGAACTTTGATGCATTTTGCATTCTTCAGTTGCTTCTGACACTTTTTGTCTTTTTTCTTCTCTTTCATGTGGAGTTGCACTTGAACCCATGAATAAATTGGCAACTTCATCCCTCATTTCTTGCAAATCTTTCGATTTATCGCACTTCTTTTTTTGTGTATTGTCAAAGTATTCCTTAACTTCCTTTCTTATTTCAAAGTCAGCCTTTGGACAGGACGCTACATTTCCTTTGACATGTGCTAGATGTTGCTTCATTCTATTTATACAACCCTTTACAATCTTGCCACAAAGTGCACATGTGACTGTATTTGGATCAGTCTTTGAAGCGAGGAATGCGTATTTCCAACCGGGATCACTAGATCCCGACGGGACATGACGGGTCGATGATGCATCTCCAACAACTTCAAGATTTGGTTGAGAGGCCATTGCTGCCATAATGATCACATATTAAAAACAAATCAAACTTTTTTATATACATTAAATGACAAACTTATAAAGTGAGATTGAGGCTGACAAACTAATGCAAAGGTTGATAACTTGGTGCTGATTTTGTAACATAATCTTACCCACCTGTTAGCAAATAACCATATAATCTTACCTAACTAGTCGAGAAAACTATAAACTAACCACATAATCTTACCTAGCTAAATATGTCATTAAAAATCAGATTTTATAACAACTAACCATCGTTGACAAGTAACTGGATAGGGGAGCAAGGGGGACTCACCAAAGGTTGATAACTTTGGTGCAGTCGTGAAAATTGAGGCCGTGGAGGCTGCTGTGGCGGAATTCCGGCGACCGCACGAGGAGCGAGGGAGCTTGTGTGCGATGAGAAGAAGCACAGAGGGCCGAGGCGTCAAGGCGATGCAGGAAGGGGGCTCGTGTGCGATGGGAAGGAGATGTTGGCGGAGGGATCGCGGAGGCGATGTTGGCGGGAGGAGCTTCGAGGCGATGAGAAGAAGCACATAGGCGGAGGCGATGCAGGAAGGGGGGGGGGGCTTATTGCGGAGGCGAGGCTGGAGTTAGGGCTCCAAGTCGAAGTCGCGGAGGTCGAGAGTCGAGATGCTGTGTGGAGGCGAGAACGGGAAGGGTTTGGGTTCTATTTTGCGTACGCGTGAAGATTTGTTTAAGTTAGACCTAGGGTGCTGCTAGGGATTGATTTCTATTCGAAAAACGGCCGACTACTCGGCCGCATATCACGTATACTCGGCCGCTTATGCGGTCTGAGCGCCTAAAGGCCGATTACCTCAAACACGGTGCGCCCAAGGATCCGACTCCGAGTATGCGGCTGAGTATGCGGTATACTCGGCCGTTTTCCTGAACACTGGATTAACACTAGACAAAGATGAAGTTGGCACATTGATGAAATGAAAACAAAGACGATTTGTACCTAGGGTGGTGGAACTTGGTGTTGGCGATGAAAGGCATTATCATTTGATGTTGATGTTTGCGATGAAATAATGAAGAGGCAGCACCTCGTGAACGCCTCAATGCTTTGATAACACCTAACTTCTTTGAGGTGCACGCATCGCTTAGGATCAATCGAAGCTACAACCTTGAGGCCTTTTTATGGAAAATGCTAAGAGGCATATGCCTTCATGCACAGTTTTAAAAACCATGCTTAGGAGCGAGGAATTTATTTCATTCGTCAAATTAAATGTAAACAACCTATATACGTATATAACCCAAATTCTCTGACAAAAAAAGCTGGTGAACATGGCCATAGAGGAGATTAAAATGCATGAGCTAATTCAGTGTTGCAATATTCGGCTGACTATACCGAATAGTCGGACCGAATAAGCGGTACGGGGGGTACACCGATTAGAATAGACCATATTCGGCCATTATTCGGTAAACCGACTACGCGGCCCGACTAATCGGGATAGTCGGGCGCATAATCGATCGAGTGGGCTTCTAAGGAATGTCGGTCAGATCCGTTTACAGATCCGACCCGCGTATGAAACCCAAACCCAGTACTCAAACCCTACCGTTTCGACTTTCGATATGCCCTAACCTAAAATCCCAAACCGTGCCGTCCTGCGAGCGAAATACGAAAGTCCCACGCCTGCCGCGCCGGTGTTCTCGCAGGTTGCGGTCAAGCTCGGAGCTTCAAGAAGCTCCGACGACAACTCCTTTCGAACGCCATCGCCGTTCATCCCCTGATCGGCCTCTAACGAGCGACCGTTCATCGCCGTTCATCCCCTGATTGTTGGTAAATGTTTTTTTTTATTTCAGAAGTTATTTTATACATCTTAATGCATTTTTTCATTAGTTATTTTATATGCATACATCTTATTGTCAGACTTCAATTTAATGGTTTTAACTTTTATTGCAATACATGGTTTTGCCCTGATCGGCTCTTTTTCTAACATGTTATATTGCAATACATGGTTTTGCAATGTTGGTTGCGAGGTTTTAGTTTATTCAATACAGTGATGTACTGATGTGTTTATTCAATACATGATTTTGTATCACAGTGATGTCACAGTGATGTGTTTATTCAAAAAAAACCTTATTCAATACATGGTTTTATTACTTCTTTCTGGTAGATGTCTAGTGATGTGTTTAAAACGTTACATCATCACTTCCAACCATTAAGCTAAGACCCTCTTGTTCCATCTTACTCACCATCAAGGTTTTAAAAAACGTGAGGCGTATCGAGGCGTTTTCCCAGTATTGCCTCGAGGCGTAAGCCTCGAGGCGTATTGAGGCGTAAGCCTCACTCGTGGAAGAAATTTTTTCATAAAACATCATAATTAACCATAATTACAATTTCCAAGTTCTAAAAATTTAATAGTTATGAGTCAATACATAACTCCATGACATTTCAAGACAAACATCATGGTTTAAACATCGAAGTTGTTATATAACACTCTGTTTTGGACTCTAAATCAGTAAGGAGTCAAGTAAATATGAATATGCAGGCACAATAATAGGTAACTCTCTGCAAAATTTAAAGTCTTGAATAAAATTTACTAGAGGGGCTAGATGTAACACAAGATGCATATTAAGAGTAGAGGCATTAGATTAATATCTCAAGATCCAAATTTTTGTTCATGTTGATATATAAAGAACATGCATAACAAAGTAAAAATAAGCTCAATACTTTAATAAACTAAAAAAAATGCATTTTAGTGAATTGTGAGCTTAAGGACTTGAACATACTTGTCTATGAAAGATGAATAGCCCACAATCAAAAAGAAAAGAAAAAAATATTGCAGAAAAAATTCAAAAATTCAGCACACAAATGAGGCTACGCCTCGAGGCAACGCCTCGAGGCTTACGCCTCGAGGCTCGCCTCATAAGCCTCGAGGCTTAAGCCTCACTGAGGCTGCATGAGGCCTAGAAAAACGCCTCGAGGCGTACGCCTCAGCGCCTCGAGGCGCGTTTTTAAAAACAATGCTCACCATGTTTGCTTAAAGGCTTGAAGTTATTTTTTTCATCAAATAATGTGTTGCTCCTCCTTGCATGTAGCTATGTTTCTAATTTCAGATTTTGAATTTGGAAAATTGATCAATATATTTCTTTGTGAATTGATTTTTTTTATTTGTGAATTGTAGAAATGGCCGCACGTTCTAATATTGGGTCCGATAGTGACACAACATTTTATACGCCACCGGGATCGAATGATCCCGCTTGGCAATTCGGTTATCTTCAAAAACCGTCATATGTAAATACTGTTGTTTGTAGACTCTGCAAGAAGGTGTTCAAGGGAGGAATATTCAGATTTAAGCAACACCTTGCACACAAAAGGGGTATATCGCTCCATGTCCAAAAGTTGATGAAGAAACAAAGAAGCAGATGTCTGCATATTTAGATGAACTGATGAAGAAGAAGGTACAAAAAGCAAAAGAAATTGATGATATCCGAAGAGGAGTAGACATCATGAGTGATGTTGGATCAGGAGCAATAGATAAACGACCTCGATTATCTGAATCAGTTGGTGAGGACATGGGAAGCCATGGACCCACGCGCCAAATGACAATTAAAGATGCATTTGCTAAGGATCATCGAGAAAGAGTCGTCTCTTACATATGTGATTGGGCATATATGGCATCGATTCCATTTCATGCACTAACAATTAAATCATTTTGGAAGTTGCTCGAGGCAGTTGGGCAATACGGTCCTGGCCTTAAACCTCCTACGAGGCATGAAATAAGCGGTCCATATTTGAAGAATGCGGTGAAAAGAGTCTCGGATGAGTTGAATTGCCACCGAGAGATGTGGAAATCAACAGGTTGTTCGATAATGACTGATGCATGGACAAACATTCGTGGAAGAAGTCTCATGAATTTTTGTGTCAACTGTTCTCTTGGGACTTCATTTTTAAAGTCCATGGATGCATCAGAAGATGCACATACTGCGGAGTATATCTTCCAATCAGTTGATCAATGTATCAAAGAAGTTGGGGTCGATTACGTTGTACAAGTTGTTGCTGATAATGCTTCCGCAAATGTAGCAGCAGGAAGATTGTTGCAAACAAAGTATCCACATATATGGTGGACATCATGTGATGCTCATTCTATTGATCTTGCATTGGAAGAAATTAGCAAAGAACCAAGGATCAAAAGTGCAATTACAAAGGCAAGGACACTCACAGTTTTTATATATGGTCATACGAAAACTTTAAGCTTGATGCGGATGTTCACAAAGAAGAGAGACATTGCAAGACCGGGGCAAACTAGATTTGCAACAACATTTTTAACTTTGGAAAGCATTTTGGAAAAAAAAGACAAATTGCGGTTGATGTTCTCTTCAGATGAATAGAGAGCTTTGAAATGGTCAAGGACAAGAAAAGGGCAGGAAGTATCATCTATAGTCTTGAGCCCGACATTTTGGAACCAAATTACACTTGCAATTAAAGTGTTTACACCATTGGTTCATTTCCTACGTGTTGTTGATGCAGATCGCAAGCCATCCATGGGCTTTGTATATGGCGACCTTGAACAAGCTAAGCAAGAGATAATGTCATCTTTTAATGGTTTGGAGTCATCTTATAAACCATTTGTTGATGCAATTGTCTCTAAAACAAAAGGAAGGCTTGATACCCCATTGCACCTCACTGCATATTTCTTGAACCCGTACTTCTTCTACAATGATTGTAGCATGTTCAATACAAATGTTGTTGTGAAGAATGGATTTATGAATTGCATGGAAAAGTTTTATCCAGATTTGGATGTTTAAGACATCATCACGAGAAAGGAGTTAACTGCATATAAACTAGCTCAATGATTGTTTGGTAAGCCATTGGCAGTGAGACAAAGGATGGTAAATGATGGACATTCTGACCTAGGTATTATATTTGTTAGCATAATGTACTACTTGAATAGAATCGGTCATATATTGGGTTTTTAAACGTAACATGCTTGAACAGCTATCTGATGGTCTATTCATGGGACTGAAACACCCCATTTGCAAGCTATGGCTGTCAAGATTCTGAGTTTGACTTCCTCATCCTCTGGATGCGAGCGAAATTGGAGTACATTTGAGTCGGTAATATATCTATCGACCTATTTATTTGAAGTGTAGGATTATATATATACATTCAATTGGTATGCAACTTTATTTTTCAGATTCATACAAAGAAAAGGAACAGGCTGGACGCTAAGAGGCTAAATGATCTTGTTTATGTGAGATTATGTGAGATTTAATGCTAATCTCAAGGAACGTCGACAAGACCAATCACGGGACCCAATTTCTTCAAAAGATCGCACTCACATGAATGAATGGATTGGTGGGGACACTGGGGAGCAAGCTGAAGATGATGAGGTTTATCCTGATTTAGGTTTAACATGGGGTGCAGTTGCACATGCATCTGGTGCTGAAGATATCTTACAACCACGAAGAAGCAATAGAGGTGGAGCTTCTGGTTCAAGCTCAAGTGCAATACCGATACCTGAGGAAGATGAAGAATTCATTTTTGAAGAAGAGATAGACGATGAAGATGATGAAGAAGAAGATGATGATGTTCCTTTGGATGATGATGATGATGATTAGTAGCACTTGTTTTTACATTTAGCATGTTATGTTATTTTGTGATGTTTGATGTATTATGTTAAACATACTATGTTTGTGCTTTTGTGCTTTTGAACATTCTAGCATGTATGATGTTGCTAACATTTGGTTCTTAAATTTCTTTGTTGTCACAATTTATTTAGATTACATAGTTCATTTAACTCTTATCTCATAAAATTGAAATTAAAACATCTCTTTTAATAAAAACTTAAGTATAATCATGGATGGAATGAATATATATTAATGTAATTATAGAAGACTATTTCCTTGAATATTATATATATTAAAATAATTAAAAAATACAAAACCGAATAATTCCTAATAGTCACCCGAATACCGATTATTCTCTATTCAGTGACCCCTCCGACTGAATACCGAATACCGTCTTCTACAACACTGAGCTAATTAAGTGACCAAAATGCATGGGGGAAAACGGCAAAAGGAAAGCAAAGACAAAAAAACGAATAAATTGTCTTCTAAGTCTACATGCCATCCAATGCATCCATATTCAGTTCTGTATGGCAGACATCAACCCTAACTAAGACAACTACTAAATCCTAGATATCCATTTCACAGTCCATAGTATAGTTAATGCTGCTACCGAAGAAGATACTGGCTACAAATGATCAAACTTAATGAGTGCCAATAACGTGCATCAAAATTATGGCAGTTTCTGCCCCAACAGGTTTTAACAGAATTAGTTGTGCTTGTCTTTAGGTTTCTTGTTGAATAAAAGGGATGACAACTCAAGGTTTTTAATCACCATCCTACTTCCACAATAAAGGAAATGCCCAAACTACCCCCATAGAAAAAGAAGTGCTACATCCTCTAAACAAAAATGCCTCTCTGCCAATGGGCTTGGTTAGAATTATGCCTTTTTATATGTTTTCATTTTATTGTTTTCCCCTTATATATATATATCTATATTCTTTTGGATTTTTATCACTTGTGCCCCTCTGAGATATCGCAATATCAGTTATGCCCCTATCTTTTTGATAATATCAGTTGTGCCCCTCAGTTCTTGTCATTTTATCACTTGTACCCCTCGAGTTAGTTGCCGTCCATCCCAAACGCAAACGGACGTTGACTTTAGGGACACATCAGGAATTAAATGAAAACAAATGAATTGAAAAGTAAAGACACTGTTCATCTTCCTCATCCCCCTGCCCTTACCTCTTCCCCTGCCCTTGCGCCCCCAGGTCCCGCGCCCCCGCAACCCCGCGCCTCCCCCTTCCCCTGCCGACCCGCTCCGGCGCCTTCACGCCCCCCTGGCCCCTGCCTCCTCCCCCTGCCCCTGCGCCCCTAGGCCCCGTGCCCCCGCGCCTCCCCCTTCCTCTGCCGACCCGCTTCGGCACCTTCACGCCCCCTGGCCCCTGCCTCCTTCGCCCGCCCCTGCGCCCCCTAACCCCGCGCCTCCCCCTTCCCCTGCCGACCCGCTCCGGCACCTTCATGCCCCCTAGCCCCTGCCCCCTACGCCCCCAGGCCCCGCGCCTCCTGCAGCTCCCCATCCCTCTGTCTCGTGCTTCCCCCTCCCCTTACACCGCCTCGTGTCGCCCCCGCCCCCGCCCCCAGGTCGCCCCTCCGCCCCTGTGCCGAGAGTCCCTCCCGTGTGAAGACCTCCACGACCATGTCATCCCAGTTGCAGCAGCAACCCCTCGTCCGCGTAACGCTACCCGCGTGAAGCTTCCTATGCAGGCTGATCGCCGCTTGATCGTCGACTAAAGCACCGCCTCTCCAGCCCTCCATCGTGCATCCTACGTGGGCCGACCCGACACCGGCCGTCGTACGAAGGCCTCCATCGCCACCACAAGATGCTTGAACCACCAGACCGATCACCGTCGATCATTAATGCACAAACCTCCCATCGTGCGCCCTGTTGATTGCGTGCACCGCCTGCAAGCTCCGCCAACTGCCCCCGCATGATCATTAGATGTCTCCGCAGAAGAAGAAGAAGAAGAAGAAGAAGAACAAATGGAGGAGGAAGAAGATGAAAAGAAGTCTGGACAATAATACCCCTCTTAACTGCACCAAGAAAAAACCATGGTTAAGTCAACTCATTGACGATCAATCTGACGGAAGGGCACAAGTGATAACGGAGAAAGAAGTGAGGGGCACAACTGATATTATCAAAAAGATAGCGACATAACTGATATTGCGATATCTCAGAGGGGCACAAGTGATAAAAACCCTGTTCTTTTTATCCTCGAAGTCTCTTCTCTATAATAAAGGGACTCCTAAGGATTAGATTTCCTTTCACATGGTATTATATTTGCAATCCTAGATCAGTGTTTTAATATTCCACCTAATAGAAATCCTTCATGAACTCCACCACAAGCCCTCCTATGACAGCCCTTGTGACCATCAATCTCCAATGCAATGTCTTCACTACCTCCCTTTCTAGTGAGCATCTTTGTCGCTACCATCGCCAACGCCTCGTGGGCATCGCCTTCCCTGGCACATGACATCTCTATGTCGTCACCATCTGAGGTGCAACTATCCCTATAGGTTGTCGCCATCTCGAGCACGATGACCTTTTCAGGTTGTCATCAGTTTATGCATAGTAACCTTTCAGTTGCCTTCTCTCTCAGAAGTCTTCTCTAGTGTGCATGTTCAATGCGCATCACCATCCATCTCAGGTCACATGACATGCATTTCGGGAACTCTCCCTTTAACATATCATCTGGCTTATGCCATCTCGATATGTGATGTGTATATGATATTGTTTCTCTTTCTCTTCATCGATTCTTGGTCTAGAAAATGATACATGTTGGAGTATGCACGTCACTTTTGTAGATGGGTAATTGTATCCCTTTAGGGTCCAATTACCACATCCAGTGGTTTACTCCCACATCTACAATTTGTGGGACTTGAAAACTTAGTGGGGGATATATAAGAAACCCCACACTAGCTGTATCACATGAGAAAGTTAAATAGAAGAATCGGCCCTTTGAAGCATTCTCCCGTAGTTTCATCCCGCTCCACAGGGAATAGGTTTCCACATAAAAATCTCGATGTTCTTCATTGTTCTTATTATTTATCTCTGATATTACGCTTTTACATTCTCGTTTTCTAATATGGTATCAGAGTGGGTTCGATTGTCGAGGATTTTATTTTGTTCTTTGATTTTATGTTCACGATTTACTCAAGATTCGATTATTAGAGCAAGTTTGATCTTGAAGATTTGTTTATGAAGATTATTTGTTCATGATTATGATCCGTTCAAGTTCGAGGTCATGGGGTTTTTGAAACTCTAATTCCATATGGCAACTGGATTATGCGTAGAGAGTTCCTGCTCGGGGATTTGGATTCCATTATACGTCAACATCAATGCATGTATATGAAGATTCATGCTTTTAAAGATTATCTAGGTTTTTCAATGAAACCTTGATTCTGCACGTCGGAGACTGGTTAGGTTTAATCTACGTACCCCATGCGAGTACCAGGTGGCTCCAACAAATCCTCTCCTTCAAGCCATGTCACCCTCAGCATCAAGTCTAGGCGAGGCTGCCTGCTCTGACAGTATCTCCAGGTGATAGGTCGTGATTACAATCTCCGACGGAGCCTCCCCTTTCACCTTCAGGCTTCACAACTCCAAGTGACTTACTGGCGACACAACTACCACCTTCCAACCCATCTGCGTGCAAAGATCCCAGCCGCATCATCTCCTCTAGGCGGCATGCACATCTCCTCCCTACTCCAAGCATTTGCGGTGACGCAAGATCCTCCAAGATGGCGGCGATGGCCTTGATTGCATGCCTCCTTAGGCGATCGCTCCTACTCGTGTAAGCATGCGACCTCCCAACTCCAGGCAACAGTCGATTTGGCTTGTGTCGCCTCCTCCCTACAAGCTCTAAGTAGTAGCATCCTAGGCGACACATCAAGGGATGCTTTTCCTTCTCGACAACAGCAAGCCCACTATCGATCACAACTTCCAGACACCCATGGTGGCGCCTCTAGGTTCTTTCATCAACGAGAGATTTCATCCGATGGGTTCCCCACGTTGGGAACCCTGTTTTGAGATGAGAAAGGAGCTGATGGCCCTTGACTTAAATTGAGGTATGTTGTACTAGGTTTTAGAAAAGGGGGTGTGGGGTGGTCATTTTTCCCCAAATAGTGGGTTGCAATGTGTAAAAAAAAAAGAAAAAAAGAAGAAGAGGGAAGAAGGGGCAAGAAGAGGTTTATTCCAGGCCCATGTTGGGTTGCTACATTTTTTTGTTGGGCCCGATTGGGCCACAATTTCAAAAAAGAAAAAAAAAAGAAAAAAAGTGCATTTGATCGCGGCCACGGTCTAGTAATTAGGGGGGAGGCCACATGAAGACTGGCTTTGGCTTGTTGCATGAATATATAGTTTAGGGGTGAAAGCACAACCACTCGACCGTCCACCCTTTCCCTCTTTCTTTGTGGCTGACTGAGTCTAACTAGGCTAGTTCGGTGTCAAGGAGCGCATTCCCCAGCTTATAATGCTTTCTGGACTACTTTCGTTATCTTGACCGGGAGCAGTCGGCGTTAATTGGCCAACCTAGCTTCCCGACTTCGGAGATCAAGGCTGTCAAGTAGTCAGACCTAGACCTTCGTTCAGAGAAGCCATGAGCACTAGGTCGAATGTGACTAGGATCGCTTAGCCATGCTTCATAATTAGAAAAACGAGCACCGTGGAAGTACATGCCACTCAACCAAAGAAAGATAATGGAGAGTTGACCGAAAAAAATAAAAAAAATCGTATGCGAGAACAAAAATAAGATGGCTAATAAAGGGAATAACTAAAAAAATGATTTGAAAAAAATACAAGAAGAAAAGCCAAAAAAATATCGAGATCGACTAATGTGGATTTTTCTTTCCCCCCATCTTTTCTGTCTTCTCTCAACTTTATCGATGTCATTGTTTTCCAACAAGTATGGGAGAAAGGGGGAGTATTGTACAGAGTTCTACGTGCCAGATTTTTAGATTCTCCAGATTCCGGGCCGACCAGACTTCAGACTCTACAGTTCAGGTTCAGGCTCGACGTTCAGGTTGGTTTTGATTTTTCAGTTTGATGCATACACGTATGCGATCATTATTTGTGTGAATCCCATCTTTGTTTTTGATTTCAGAGTTGTTATGCAATTCATAGGGACTCCAGAGTAGAGATCCCATTCTATATACCATTATGGACTAGGGTTTTCATGTGGTTTCATAAGGACTTTAGAGTAGAGATTCCATTCTCTGAGCCAATATGGGAGAGACGGAGACCCGGTTCTCCATGCTCACGGCGGCAGCCTTGGCTGTTGCTGTTGCTCGCGGCGGCAGCAAGGTTGCTATTGTTGTTACGCAAGATGGCAACGCCAACGATGTAAGACCGTTACTGCTGATGCACATGACACAGTGGTGTCAGGCGTGCGAGATCCTTGGTGGTGTTGGCGGTGCACGCACGTTAGGGTTTTAGTGGGTGGGATAGTTAGGCACGTGTTCTAACCTAGGATCGTCGCTCTGATACCATGTGGAAAGGAGAAAATAGAATTGCATATTCACTGCAACCCTAGAGCTCTCTTATGTAGGAGAAAAGCTCTATGGGGAAAGTATATAACGTGGACAGGAGAAATTTGAAATATTAAATAAACACCGAGAGATACAAATATCTCAACAATCGTGACATTTCTGTAGAGATATTTCTAGTATTTATGTACTTATGTGTCATGCTCATTTTCGTTGTTCCGTGTTATGTAATTTACCCATAGGCTTTCTCTATATAAGAGAGCCTAGGGTTCCCTGGAATAAACAAGTTCTCTCTTTCATTTCTTCCAACATGGTATCAGAGCCTCCAACCTAAACCCTAGCAACCCTAAATCCTAACCGCCACCCATATCCGCCGCCCACCCCATCCCGCCGCCTCTCCTCGCCGCCGCCTCTCCTCCTTGCCGCCGCCTCTCCTCCACCCCGCCGCCTCTTCTCGTCATGGGTACGAGTGCATAAGTCTACATATGCACTCACATCCCCACATGTTTATGTAGACAATCCTTCATTGGTCTACAAACCCTAGTTCTTCGTCTCCGGCAACTATATCAGAAAACAAGGTTGATATGCCCTCCATTGGCGCCTTCAAAGGTCCATCGCCAATAGTCAAGATGGATGGGACGAATTACGAGCTCTGGACGATGCAGTTCATGAGCCTCATGAAGTCCGACGGTAAGAAGTACATTCTTACCGAAAATGAGCCGGCAAAGAAAACGGGGATTTACGCCTCATGGGAGGCTGATGATTTGTATGCCAAGGTCTGGCTTTCTGGCACTCTAACAATGGAGATTGCCAATGATGTACATCAGCCCACAGCTAAGACCATGTGGGATATTATTGCTGCAAGCCTGCGACGTACTCACATATGAGGAACGAGACCAAGATCCTACAACTTCAGCATGACATCTTTACGGTCAAGCAGAATGGTCGACCGTTGCATTCGTTGTATACATCCCTACGGGGGATGTTTGAGAAGCTTTACAGTATCATTCCACTGACGACGATCCCTGAGCAGTAGTAGACGTTCTGGAATGCTGCAATGGTAGGGGTCTTACTAGCAACACTAGAACCGGAGTATGATGCGGCTCGCTCGCAGATACTGGCAGATGCTACTATTCCTCCAGTAGAGGACGTATATCGACAACTCAGTCGCATTTCGGTTTCATCTTCAGCGATGGCTAATTCCCGAGGCAGAGGTGTCCCCTCCTCTTTTCGCGACAGTGGACCTCGTGGTCGAGGTGGTCGCTTTCGTCAGCCATGCACCTTCTGTCATCGCCCAGGTCATGCGGAAGATACATGCTATTCTAAGCATGGTTTCCTGCATCTGCCCGTGTAGTCGAGCATGCTGTGTCCACACCACCATCTACTTCAGATCAACGGTTTGAGGATCTTGTTGCCAGAGTACAGGATATTATGCTTCCTGCCACTACTAATTCACCAGAAGTACACTCAGACATCGCAGTTTCAGCCTTTGCCACCACCTCAGCCACGACAAGTACATTAGGTAGCATATCTGCCTTTACATCATGTCACAGTTCTGATGTTTCGGAATGGATATGGACTCTGGTGCGGCACATCATCTCTGTCAGGACAGATATAAGTTTACATCCTACAGGGAGGTTTCCCCAGGGAGATCGGTAGTAATAGCAGACGGGACTCATTCCCCCATCATTGGACAGGGGGAGATTAGTTTGACACCCTCCATTCGCCTACTGAATGTTTTGCATGCTCCAGATTTCTCGATGAACTTACTCTCTATTAGTTAGCTTACAAAGGTTTGCATTGTCGAGCTATATTTGACCCATCATCTCTTATTTTTCAGGACATTCTAACGGGCAGTGTGATTGGTTGTGGCTGTGAGGAGGATGGTCTTTATCGGTTGGTTCGCACCTCCTATACTGGTGTCTCATCTCAGTCAAGTGGATCTGCTTCTCCATTTACCTGACATCTGCGTTTTGGTCATCTTCCTCTTCAGAAGTTGCGTCATATCTTACCATGGAAGGACATATCAATATCGATATCGTTTCGATATCGTGTCGATATCGATATATCGCCGATATATCACTATATCTAGGAATCTTTCTGAAGAAAATGCCTGAAATCGGATATATCGATTTCGATATCGGTCCCATGTCGATATCGATATATCGGCGATATATCGCCGATATATCAGGATACGGCCTTCCATGTATCTTACCCCAGATTTCACCGAAGTCTTCTTTCCAGTGTGAAGCATGTCAGTTGGGAAAGCATCACAGGTCTACTTTCCCTCGTCGTAAGTCCAGGAGCAGTCGCTCCCCTTTTGAGTTATTGCATGTTGACATTTGGGGTCCGAGTCGTGTACCTGATCACCAGGGACAGATTTTACCTAGTGGTCGTTGATGATTTCTCTAGATTGTCTTGGGTCATTTTATTGAAAAATAAATCTGAAGCGGGAGATGTAATAAAAAATCTTATCAATGAAATTTAGAATGTTTTTTCTTCTAATGTGAAGATTGTGCGCACAGATAATACATTAGAATTTTGCACTCGTGCTCTGTCCCATTTCTTCTTGTCTTGTGGCATTATTCATTAAAGAACTTGTGCCTACACGTCTCAACAGAACGATGTTGCAGAGAGAAAACATCGTCATCTCCTTGACGTGGCTCGGACTTTACTTATTCATAGTTGTGCTCCTCTTTCTTTTTGTGGTGATGCTGTTCTTATGGCAGGTTATCTGATCAATCGTATGCCATCTTCTGTATTGGGTGAGAAAATTCCTCTTTCTGTTGTCTTTCCTGACAGGGAATTGTTCTCACTAACTCTTCGTGTCTTTGGTTCAGTTGCATTTGTCCATCATCTCACTCCAGGGATTGCCAAGCTCTCACCTAGGGCTGTCAAGTGTGTGTTTCTGGGGTACTCTCGTACTTAAAGGGCTATCGATGCTATGATCCTGTGAATAACATATATTATGTCAGTGCTGATGTCACCTTTGAAAATGTCATGTATTTCTCGCCTACAGGTGACAGGATGACTCCTTCCACTACTGATGATGACATTTATGTGCCGCCTCCTCCTGTATGTTGTGTCACCACCGTCACCACCACCACCACCTCCACCACCACCAGTACTACCTCTACCAAAATTTTATACTCATCGCCAGAATCCTGCTCATGGAGGCTGTCATTCATCCACCACGCCCCAGGTATGTCCAGATGATATTCGTAATGATGGGACTGACAATGCACAAGTGCAGGACAATGATGTACAGATGGATATTGCTAATGATTTGGATGTACCTATTGCCCTGAGGAAATCCAAGCGGACGTGTGCGTCTTATCCACTTGCTTCACAGGTTTCATTCCATCGCCTCACTGGTGATTTCCAGAGATTCGCTATTGCCCTATCTACCGTGGAGATACCACGGAATTATCAGGATGCCTTGAAAGATAGCAGCTGGCGATTAGCCATGGAATTGGAAATGGTTGCATTGCGATCTCGTGGTACATGGAGCTTGGTTGATGCTTCACCAGGAGCTTCTGTGGTCAGTTGTAAATGGGTCTTTACTGTCAAATATAATGCAGATGGCAGCCTTGATCGCTACAAAGCAAGACTAGTGGCCTGTGGATTCACTCAGACCTATGGCGTGGATTATATGGACACTTTTTCCTCGGTGGCCCGTCATTCTACTCTACGTGTTCTTCTGTCAGTCGCAGTGGTACGTAATTGGCCCTTATTCCAGCTTGATGTTAAAAATGCCTTTTTATATGGAGATCTGCAGGAAGAAGTCTACATGCAGCAGCCTCCGGGGTTTGCTATTGAGGGGGAGTGTCATGTGGTGTGTAGACTTCACAAGGCCATATATGGTCTTAAACAAAGTCTGCGGGCATGGTTTCAAAAGCTTTCATATCTTATTCAGAAGCAAGGGTTTATAAGATCAAATGCTGACCACTCTTTGTTTGTCCAGAAGACTCCCAGAGGTATTGTTGTTATTATGGTATATGTTGATGATATACTTGTTACGGGAGATGACATGCAGGGGATAAAGATGGCAAAAGCATTTTTCGGCCATCATTTTGTGACGAAGGATCTTGGTACTCTACGATACTTTCTGGGATTGGAGTTTGCGAGGAATGCGTAGGGTCTTGTGATGACCCAAAGGAAATACATTATTGATATGCTTGTTGAGATAGGGATGATCGGGTGTCGACCCTCTACTACTCCCATGGATCCCAGTATGAAGCTATATGGAGATGATACAGAGAGGTTGATAAAAGAAGATATAGAGAAATGGTAGGAAAGCTTCTCTATATTACTATCACCAGACCTGACATTGCCTTTGCAGTTAGTCGGGTGAGTCAGTTCATGGAATAGCCTAGACAGATACACATGGATGTTGTATATATGATACTAAGGTATCTAAAGTCGTCTCCGGGTGCAGGATTGTTGTTCAGGAAAGAAACAAATCTTTCTATCTCTGCTTTATGCTGATGCGGATTATGCAGGATGTCCTAGAGATCGAAAATCTACCTCAGGTTTTGCAGTGTTTGTTGGCAGTTCCTTAGTCTCTTGGAAAAGCAAGAAACAGACAGTGGTGGCTAGATGTAGTGCTGAATCTGAGTACAGAGCCATGGCACAGATAAGTACGGAGATGATGTGGGTTCGAGTTGTATTGGCAGATCTGCATATAGATGTACCATTACCCATGGAGTTACAATGTGATAATCAAGCATCATTATTTATTGCTAATAATCTCGCATTTCATGAAAGGACGAAGCATCATGGCCTCAAATTTCAGCGAAATTCGATCGAATTTCTGTCGAATATCGATATCCAGTCGAAATCGAAATTCGATCGAAATGACCGAAATGACCGAAATATGGAGGTCCTAGTACAAAAAATGACCGAAATAATCGAAATTCCGGTCGCAATTCCACCGAAATTCCATCGAAATTCTGTTTTAGTCGATACCGAAATGGTGACCGAAACCGACATTTAGGGCCTTGCGAAGCATATAGAGGTAGACTGCCACTATACCAGGGATATGATTCAGAAGGGGTTGATTTCTACTTCCCAAGTTAGTTCAAGAGAGCAGACTGCAGATATTTTTACTAAGCCATTGCTCAGAGGGCCGTTTCAGAAATGTTCTTCCAAGCTGAGCATGATTGACATCTATGCTCCATTTTGGGGGGAGTATGGAGATATTTCTAGTATTTATGTACTTATGTGTTATGCTTATTTTCGTTGTTCCGTGTTATGTAATTTACCCATAGGCTTTCTCTATATAAGAGAGCCTAGGGTTCCCTGGAATAAACAAGTTCTCTCTTTCATTTCTTCCAACAATCTCGCATTTGTAGTTCGGTCACCCTTCTGCCTTAACCTCTCTTTGATGTTTCCCGAACTGTCTTCGCCTTAACCCTCTTGGTGCAACGCATGTCAGTTCGGAAAATATCATCGAGCATATTCTCCTCGACAAATGTAACCTTGTCGGTCATATCATTTTTAGCTGATACTTTGTGATGTTTGAGGTCCTTATTATGTTCATACTATTTTAAGATATCGATATTTTGTTAATTTCGTTGATGACTTAAGGAAATCAACGTGGGGTTATTTGATAAAAGATTAGTCTAAGGTTAGTGTTATTATTTAATCTTTATGAAAGAAATACATTCTTTTATTCTTTTATTAAAAAAATGTCGATTCGAGAATGCTCTCGAGGTTGTGCAAAAAAAAATGGTCACTTTCTTTGCTTTTGAAGGTACCTTGCATTACATCGGTCGTTATGTAACAAAATGGGATTGTAAAAAATAGGGATTGTAAAGCGAAAACTTTGTCACCTTCTTGATTTTACATGCACTTTTATTAATTAGCTGAAGATTTCTAGAAGCTTTTGGACAAATGACTACTTATCTTATCAATAAAGATCATTCTGTTCTTGGGAACATGCCCCACCCCGTTCTGCTTTTCCCTAACTTTGAATCTTTGCCCTTACCTATTAGTATCTTTGTGTGCACTTCTTTTGTTTGCAAATTTCATCTCACATATAAATTGACATCGATTCATTAAAGGTGCGTTTCGAAAGGAGGTTATCTGTTGGATAACTTGATTTTGTATTTTGGTGTTTGGGTAGAGGGTTTTACTGTTGAGAGTGTTTGTTTTGATGTGATTGTATACAATAATATTTTTTGTTGTAATGGATGAAAGAGAAATGGGTAATTTGATGTATTAAATGAGAATGATTTTCGTGTGGGCTCTATATGATGCAGAATAAAAAGTAAATGTTGGGCCTGCAGGTTGGAGATGTGGGTTTTGGGGGAGAACCTTGGGGAAAACCTGGGGATTTGGGGAAATTGCGAGATAACCTGCATAGGGTGCAATTAGCCTCCTTCCCAAATGCACCCTAAGTGTTTTTTTGTATTCTAGATCAAAAAAGGATATTGTTATGATTCAATCAGCCGTCCTTATTATATCTCTACTAACATTGTCTTTTTTTAACAAACGAGCTACTTACTCCATTGCTGGCATTCCCTTGAAGTTCCCGCCTCCATTTTAGGTCTATAAAGGAGGAACTATTGTAGGTGTTCTATTTCCCTACCCACTCATTATGTGCAGGATCTTGACCACTCTTAGTCAGGAACTGCAATAAGCATTGATCCAGGGGTAAGATCGTGCATGCTTCATCCCATCTCCTATTATATAGCTACTGATAGTTTGTCTCCTAGCGATAAGCATCGTTGTTGCGTTGATGATAGTATCTATTCCAAGAGATTATTTTGCGACGTTACAAGATTTTGGTTGGAAGCATGGTATGGGTGATGTGATGGAGGATCTTATTTCTCATAACACATGGGACCTTGTGCCTTTCCCCCTTGATGCCCCTCCTTATTGTAAAATTAAATGACACCATGCAAGAATGTTGGCAATATGATTCATGCAGACGTATAGAATAGGTTATTGGCTAAATTACACAAAATCCATGAACTAGACAACCAATTTCAATACATATTCGAACTTTGAAAAGTAACGATGTGATACTTATCTCGGAGATTTATCTCAAATTTGTTTTGAATTAATGTGATCTAGGGCTAGAATGATAAAATGAATAACTACATTTTTGCGGTCACGAGCCATATTGGAACAAATATCAAAGATCGAGTATTATGTCGTTACTTTTTAAAGTTCAAGTACAACATTGAAATTGGGTGTTGAGTTCAGGGATTTTTATATAGTTTACTCTAGATTATTTTGAGATCTATCTCGTGGCCTGAATGAGATCCATCCATATTATCCTTTTTATAGGCATGAACGATCCTTGGCCTATCTACCAACATGATGTCAATAAAGCCTTTCTTTATGGAGATCTTGATGATGTATGTCTCAATTGCGTAGTTATGGAATTAAGGGACTATGGTCTAAAATAGAGTCCTCATATCTAGTTTGATAAACTCAGACTGCCAGTCTCAATTTTTTTACTAGTTGGGAGGGGGTGGGGGGGGGGGGGGTGGTTGGAACCCTGGTCATTGGAGTAGGAGTCCACTGCTTCTACCACTAGACTATTTAAGTGGGTTCCTAGTCTTGATTTTTCCAGGACATCTTCTAATTATTTTATCTTTGCTAGAATTTAATTGGCATTATTCTTGTTATTTATTTTGATGAAATGATAATTACATGAGATGATATAGTGATAAGCAGCTAAATTGTTTATGCGGAAGATTTTTGTCATAAAAGACCACCATCTACAATATTTTCCGGATCTTGAAGTTAGTAGACACTCAGGAGGACTTCTGCTATATAAACAAAAGTATTATCTTAAGATGTTGGTGGAGGTTGGGCTGCTCGAAAGCCCACGTCAATACCTGCTGAAGTTGAAAGATACAATAACGATGGTGATGAAAATGCAACCTTAGCAGCTCCAAGCCTTCCGATGTCAGGAAAACAAATTAATTTGAAATATATCATCAAGATGGGTCTCGGGATCCGTAAGATAATGAGTAGTTTTTACCCAGATATGCCATCGCTTCAATAAGATCAAGAGCATATCTAACCTGGTATTGTTTCAGTGGGAGCATTCATCATTATTAAAATGTTTATGAAACATTGAGAACCTTACAGAAGAGAACATAAAAAATAACTAAATTGAGAGTAATACAGGTAACTAAAAACATCAACACAATGGCTCGTTTGCTTTAGGTATATTGAAATAATTCTGGTTTTTCAGTCAGATTAAAACACGAGGGTTTTGCAGTACCTTTGTGTTCAACCAGGTCTTATTGCCAATTAAACCTTAGTGATGGAATGGGCTATAATTTATGTTCTGGAATTTTCACATGGTCATCTTGATTTCTGCTATTATATGGGCCACCTAAAGATGCTGTAAGTTCCTGCAGGGAAATGTATACCGGTAGTAAGAGGAGGGGGAATTTATCAAGAGCGCATGAAAGAGGCTCTTGACCTTCTTAATAGTGGATGCTGGGTAAGTCTAGTTTGTTCCCCCATATATTTTTTACCTTTTATGAATCATGTGGTGATTGAAAGGTCTATTGTGGATCGAACAGCTACATACATTTCCTGAAGGCAAAATTTCTCAAGAGCATGGTCCTATAAGAAGACTAAAATGGGGAACTGCCAGCCTCATTGCACGTGCACGTTTAACTCCCATAGTCCTTCCAATCGTTCATAGTGGTTTTGAGAAGGTATAACAAAATTGTTCAAGATTGTGCTTTCTTAACATTTCTTACCGTTGAGTTTCTACATTCATACCATCTGTCATATACTCTCGTTTCTTTCGTCTAATTCAATACCATCATCTTTGTGTCACACTGTTCTTTTATCTTTTGGAATTCCAGGTGATGCCTGAGCATTCTTTCTTCGGTAGGAGGCCACCTGTACCCTTGTGCGCGAATGATATCAAGATTGTTGTTGGCGAACCAATGCAATTTGATCTCGCAAAGTTGAAGGAAAGGGCAATATCCGAGTCACGGGGTTTCTCTTTTCAGCCATTTGGATGGCCTATTAGTTCTCTGCTCGGGCTGGATGAGGCGGCACAGAGGTGGTTGTATATCCACATTTCGAATGAGATACGAGAGCATATGGAAAGGCTTAAACGCTTTGGTACCGGTTCTAAGATAACCAGTGAGGCAAAGGTTTGAGTTTCAGCAATTTATTCATTTTTTCCCAAACAAATGTTCCCAGTCTGAAGTTTTTTTAACTTTTTTGGCCTCGTGTAGTTTTCATTAGTTCCTCTTGATTTCTCTGCATCTTCGGGCCACTTTTGGCCAATCATCATTATTTGTATTTCTTAAAGAAATCATCGCGGAGAAGATAGTGTAACTGATGTCAACATTGATAGATAAGCTACCTATGCGGAATAATGAAAAAAATTATATTTCAATCATCAGGAGTTGTGCTTTTATAATATGATTTTTTAATATGCGTTTATATTTTGAGGATGTTGATGATCCTTCCATTGGCCGTGGCAATAATTATTGACCACAATCTCATGAAATGCCGAAAATAAGGGGAATGCATCCCCCAGCTTCTCCGTTGCAAGAGCTCTCGTAACACTCCTGTGTCTCTCCACATCGCCTTGTCATTTATTCTGTTTGACCTTTCCACCAATTCCTCGCAGTGGCCTGTTAAACAATCCAAGTTGGTCTCTCTTTTTCTTTCTTGAAAGATGGGAGATCCTTATCCGATCGACATGCCGAAAGGCACCTAATCTGATGTTTAACCTGGTAAGCTTTAAAGTGTGATCTACACGTTGTCCATGATTGGAGAATGGAAAAAAAATTACTTCATTTCAAGTGGAAAGGAGGCCTCTATCGTCGAAATCTGATGCTATCAGCGTGAGGTGTGATATCCAAGTTTCAGTCACATGGATCACAATCCCAGTTTCCCTCTTGCTAGTTCAAGAACTTTGGTGGGAAGAGGGTCAGGTGATTCCTGGCACTCTAAATAAAGAGAGCGAGGGAGGGGAGCTCGAGTTGGAGATAAGTTTGTGGCTAGCGGGTGAGATCCATTGATAGAATTTGTTGCTAGCTCAACAGAGAACATTCTGCTGCTGTTCTTTCTAATCTGTGATTCAACACTGTTTTCTCTTTGATTTGATGCAGTTGCAACGAAGAAGTTGGGGCCTGCAAGTTCACATACGACATGAGATGAAGAGAACGCTATGGATCTGATATATTTATCTCTGAAATCAAATGATCATGCTGATATTGCGCAGATTGTCAGTTGGAAGGTTCCAAAGAAAAACCGGGCTTCTGGTAAGTGCTTGATAAATAGATTTATGTGGGTTTCAATGTCGCATGAAGGCACATGTCTTCGCAGTCAGGTGAATAGATGAAGTAACTAATGGTCATTATATATGAATCACCACTGATTCGCATGATGGAGTTCGTCTCGGTTGTCTGGAGTTGACGGAGACGAATGTGCTTAGAAGCATATGAAATCGAATCTGAGCTTTCCTGACATGCCTTCTTCATCTGCGGCTAAGAAATGCACGACTGCTTGAGGTACACGAGAATGTTGGCGTAACTTGTGGAAACAATTGTTGATTTTTCTGCTTGGTTGTGAGCACTCGCCTTTTCCAAAAGAGAAGCAACCAGAGAATGGAGCAACTTTCTAAAAGAAATGCATCACTGTTTTTAATGTGCACTGAAGTCAAAGGAAAGCCAACACAGCTCTTTAATCTATAAACCATCTCTGGAAAGCCCAATGGAACAAAGATAAAGACTAAAGATGCATCAAAACTTCTGCGGTGACCGTGGCTGTTTGATCGTTGATTGGACGATCTGGATCATTCTAAAGGAAAAATGGACCCTACTAGAGGGAAGGACCTGTTGTAGTGTTGATCAAATCAGGTGATATTTTTCTATAGATTTCTAGTGTATTTGCATACAATATCTACAGATACCCATCCCTCTTTGTTGTCTTTGTACCAGTATCCATAAAAAAAGACACCGTCTCTGTTCGTTTGCGTCTCTAGTCCTAAGAATCCTTTACATGTATATAAGTTCTCTCAATCTTGCATGAGAGCTGTCTTTTTCTACCTCTCTTTTCCATCCTATGAGACATGGAGACGGAAGCTCTATAAGCCGATGTTAGAGATGATTGTGGAGGCGGAGGAGGAGGTGAGGACAAGGAGCTTCAGGGACGAGAGTCATGACATTAGGAGGGCGTTCCTGAGGAGCTATCCGCTCCAGTGGGAGGGAGATGACGGCAACGACCATGGGTTGACGGTGGACAAAGGCGGAGGAGATGATGGAGAAACGGATTTGCCTACTCGGTGCCTTACCCGGATGGTGAAGACCGCCGTTCGATGGGGTGAGGCGAAGCTTGTTACACTGAAGAAGGTCAAGAAGAAGGCCTCCCTGTTTCTCATCACCTGCCACCCTCTGGGCATCCACAAGTCCTCTGCTGATCTCCTCACTGCACCTTAAGCAGTAATTATCAGCTCTTTTTACCATTAAAGAATAATGGTGAACGGTCTTTAAGGTATGGGCGTCTCTTGTAACCTCTGTTCGATGTAAGAAATGGACGGATGTGCTCCGTCCTGATCGAATTAAAGCACATGCTCTGCTGTTTGTGTGGTTCCTTTGAGTTATAATCTAATTAGATGAAACTTCGGAGCAAGAAACTCCAGATGAAATTTGGCATTCCTGACTGGATACGGATTCTTTGCTGCTGTAGACATAGGAGCTGCTCGATCTTGATTGAGCAGTTCACACGATTTTGCATGGTACGGGTCCACAAAAAGTACAAAATCGTGCGAACCGCTCGATCAAGATCGAGTGGCGCACACACCTACAACAGACTCTGCTACACTCCCTCCTGCAGCAGACGATCCCCTCTTCTTGACTACTGTCGATCTAGATTCATATGCACGCACGTATAGGGACGGGGCCAGAACATTTTTTAGGAGGGAGCACGAGGTTTAAAAAAATATCTATCAATTGCGGTATGATCCTATTCATGATATAAATAGGTTTGACGGATAAATTTTATCATATATAGTTTCATGTAAAAAATAGTCTAGTTTGAACTTGTTTTTAATCAATTGTATGTTTTTGATATAATTTTACATAAATTGATATCATATACGCTCCACGTTGTCGGGATTTCTTATGAATAATTTTTGTATCATTTTTAAAATGAGACATACTCTAATATTTCATTTTTAATCCAAACTTTGGATTTTGATTAATTCCAATGTAAACTATACTTGCTCCAAATATATATCAAATCAAAAATATAAAAACATAATTGCACACCTCTTATTATCAACAAACATAAATATTAATGTGTTAAAAAAAACGCCGATCAAGAATATGTGTTCGACTATCTTACTTGATAACAAATTGGACCGCTGATTGATACATGAGACTTGACAATAAATGAATTACGAAATTTATTTTTCTTTTGAGATAGAAATTAAACATTTTATCTTCGTTTGGACGAAAAATTGATACACTCTACAGTTTAACCCTTAAAAAATGGATATCTGGTAAGATAGTTGGGGATAGAGATCCATTATAAGTCGATTAAGTTAAGAAATTATCTTAATATGTTGTCCAAGTAAAATCTACTATTGTTGGGTGGAAATTTTCTGTTAAAAGATATAGGGATTTTATCACTTGTGCCCCTCCGAGATCTCGCAATTTCAGTTATGCCCCTATCTTTTTGGTAATATTAGTTGTGCCCCTCACTTCTTGCTATTTTATCACTTGTGCCCATCGGGTTAGTGACCGTCCATCCACAGTACAAACGGACGTTAACTTTGAGGACATAAGCGGTATTAATTTAAAAAAAAGGATTATATGGACATTTTATACCCTCTTCCTCGTCCTCTTCTTCTTCCTCCTCTTCCCCCATCCTCTTCCTCCTCCAACCTCCTCCTCTTCCCTCTCTGCCCGAAACTCCTCCCCAGCCCGCACCTCCTCCCTGCTCCGCCGCGAGCTCCCCATACCTCCTCCCAGCCCACCGCCCCCCTCCCCCGCGCCGCCTAACCACTGCTCCCCTGGGCCGCCCCCTCCCCTCCCCCGCGTCGCCTAGCCCCGCACCGCACCGCCTCTGCCCGCACCGCCCAGCACCTACTCCCTAGGCCGCCCGCAACCAGCAGTCGTCCCCACAGGCACCTCGATCAGCACCAGAGCACCCACACCGATCTTCGCACCGTCACCAATCCTCACATTTCCCAGCACCTTCGCTCCAGCTCCTATCAGGACGCCGTCCCCGACCTTGGGGTGGCGGTCGCCTACCTCCTTCCCTGTGCCATCGAGGGTGACGTGGTGGAGGATGGAGACGTTGTTCGGAACCACCGCGGTCTCGCTGATGACGACGCCCGTCGCGTAGTCGAGGAGGAGACCACGGTCGAGCCTCGCGGCAGGGTGGATGTCAACGGCGAAGACCTCAGAGATGCGGGACTGGAGGGCGAGGGCCATGGGACGGCGGTTTTGCAGCCAGAGGGCGTGGGAGATGCACTGCGACTGGATGGCGAGGAAGCCCTTGAAGTTGAGGAAGTGAGAGTAGGAGTGGCAGGCGAGGTCCCGACGCCTCCGATTCGGCATCTCGACGCGACTCGGCCTTGATCTGGGCCCACAACCAGGTCTCGTCGGAATCAGATCCCGGAGGGGGGAAGGAGGGGACATTAGCGATGGGGTGAAGAAGAGGGGTCGTCTGGATCGCCGTGGTCTTCACAGTCCGGGTCATATTGGTGATGGATTGGGGTTTGACATATTTCTGGACGGCGGCGGATTCATGGCTTTGGAGGGTGGTGACCGCAGAGAGTACCATCTCTCTCTGCGGGGATGACGACGAACTCCGGGCGGAGAGGGAGGAGGAGGTTGGAGGAGGAAGAAGAGGAGTCTGGACAATAATACCCCTCTTAACTGCACTAAAGTTTGAAAAAACCATGGTTAAGTCAATTCATTGACGGTCAATCTGACGGAAGGGCACAACTGATGACGGAGAAAGAAGTGAGGGGCACAACTGATATTACCAAAAAGATAGGGGCATAACTGAAATTACGAGATCTCGGAGGGGCACAAGTGATAAAATCCCAAAGATATATTATTTGTTTGTAAAAGTTATTGATTTTCCTTAATGAAACAAAGCGAGGGCCCTGGCCCTGTGTGCCCTGGAAAAAAATGCAGAGGAAATATCTTAGGAAAGATTGTGATTATTTTTGCCTTCAAAAATCCATAGGAAAATAATTAAGTATATATTATGTAATCGAAAATTTTAGTGGGGGACATGTGCGCCTCCTTGCCCCTCCCCCCAACCCATCCTTCCTTTCCCCCTCCCCCAAATCCATCCTTGTGCATATAAGTATATGTTTGTGTATATGTATATCCTTACATGTATGTATGTATTTATGCATGTATACGCCTCTAGGTGATTAGGTATGCGGTACACGCGTACATGCAAGCGTGTGATGATCGTATCTACTTTATGATTGCATACCTACATATGTACCGACATAGCTACATACATACTTGCATATATGCTTACATTATTACTTTGTAAATGTGTGCGACCATGCATTCATATTATTAGACATGGAATGTATATAAATATTAGTCGAGAGTTTGTTGATATGTTGAAATAAATAAGTATTAGATAGCTTTTAGAAAAGCATTTCATTGAAAGCGTAGCAAATGTCGTTAGAGTATGTATATGATATTTTATTGAAATTATGAATGCGGAGATGGATTTTTTGAAACATTAAGATTATATCCACATTCATAATTATTTTAAAATGAATACAAATTTCCAATTTTTTTATACAGGAGAAAGATCAGATGTCTCTAGTTGCATTCTTGATAAATCACTCCATAGTATGATCGAACACCCCCAAGCATAGTCCACATCTAGTGTTCACAAAGTGTGAGATTGGGTTATAGCAAGGAACATTACTACTTCCCAACTTATGCTAAACATTTCGGGATGGCGATCAATGGGGCTAGTTGGATCCGAACTCAAGAAGTTGTTACAGCCAGTTATTTTCAAGGACGCCTCAGATCTAATCCCCGGACATTACAGAAGTACTTTAAGTACCGTGTCAAGATTTTCCGACCCCGAGTTTACCTCGGAATATATCATTCAACTAGTTGTATCGAGTTTAATCAAAACTATACACGGGTTCCACCCTCCCCCTCTTTCTAAATTTGAGAGGATGCTTCTAAGAATGGATCACACCTATTACCATATCTTAAAGCGTCGGCTTACCATTTTCGACTGTTCTCGATGCGATCAAATTGGTGGTAACCTTAACAACACAGTGCAATCAATCGAAACCCTGTCACAACCAGTGAGTACCAATAGCATATAAACTAAAGTGAGCGACTTAAAATGACGCACACCCAATATAGCATACAAACTGCTGTAGATTAATGGTCCACAAGAGTTGGTAACTAAATCATGATATCTGCCTAATGGCATTTATCATCTTCTAACAGAAAGAGCACAAGACAAACCACCCAGTCTAACATGGTCTGGAAATGCAGGCACAACTTCAGGCATTGACCTTGGGTGCCCATCCGGCAATCACGTATTCCTTCGCAGCCTTGGTTTTCACAAAGGATTCTCGCTCGAACAGGGTCTGCAGAAATGTAAGGAGAGTCAGGAGCATCGAAAACAAAAGGCAACTCGAAATAGCATGGAGATTTTTTTAACAATAGGAGTTTTAAGAGGGTTATCTGACAGCAGTTTGAGCTTTACTTCTTTTTTAAAAGAGAAACCGAAATATATAGGACTTCAAATCATTTTACAGAGAGACTATTGGGAGACGGGTAACAAGCTGTGCCGCCAATCTCTTTTGGATGGCAAATTCAATTCAAATAAAAGAAGTCACGCATAATTTAGAAACATGGCCGTCAAGAAGTATAATAGGACCACACTAATATAAACTAGATATGAAGTCAAGAAAAATAGATATGAAGTCAAGAAAAATAACAGGACCTCACACATAAGTACTAAATATGAAGCCAAGCTAGGTAATAGGATCTCACAATTATACTTCAAAAAACGATGAAGTCGAGAAAGACAATAGGACCTCACAATTAATACTTTGAAAATGATGTAGTCAGGAAGATAATAGGAGCTCACAAAAATGCGCATACCTGGAAGTTGTTGAAAGAGAAAAGTATTACTTGGTTAAAAAACCTTTCCATGTCATTTCATAGAAATGAGTTAACGCATTAGTAAAACGGCCAGTGGTTTTCTTAATATCCAATTACTACTCGGTCTTGTATTTCGTGAGTTCGTAGATTTATATATGGGAAAAAGGAGTATGTTCCTTGGGAGCACGTAACTTCCATGCTCCCATTCTTTTTCCCCGTATTTTTTGTTTTTCTGAAATGAAACCTAATGGAATTTAGAGCACAATATATCACCATGAAGTCATTCAAAATTCGACTTAATTCGAGACTTCTATCCCCTCCATCAAGGCTGTCAAATTCTAACGGTCTTAAATTTGCTGAAATTGACCCCCTCCAAATGAAAGTGTTCGGAAATTATGTTTTACACAAAATTTGAAACACATATTCCACTTATTATTATAAGTAACTCCCATCGGTGGTTTTTTCAAAAAAATTTAAAAATGTAGGGAAAAAAGGTGAGAGCATTCTTTTTATATGCTCATAAGGAGCTTACTCATTTAACCCTTTATATATACCACATGTAGAATCACAAACTTGTGTAGGTCCTAGTATACATCAATATGGAGCTAAACATGATAACAAACATACATAACTCTTATAAAGATGTATAAAACTGTAAAAACTGAACGAACAACAACTTAACGACTCACACTATGTTAATCAAAGTAGCCTCCACTCTGATTCCACGCTTAGAATCCTTCCCTGAATTCTTCTTATCTAGTCCCACATTGCTGTATGCTTCTAGTGCATCCTTCTCTAGACAGTTAGGTATGAGTTTTAAGGTCTCCCTCGGTACCATGTATCCGACCAGAAACAAGTGTTTCCTCTATCGGCTTCTCCCTTAGGCAACAAAGGGGAAGAAAGAAAGTTTTCAAGCTAGCCAAGCCGGGTCTCTTTCACTCGGATCTAAAATATATACATTTTTCACCTACACGGCCGTTTGATCTAAACTGGGGTAACAGTGAAGCATGAACCCGGATGTGAGAACATCGGACATGCATCCACAGATGAGAGAGAGTGCATCACGATCATAACTAGTATGCGATGAGGACCGAAAATATCGCAAACAGAGACAGTTTTGACCTCTCTTTGCCTTCTCGTACTTGGGACCATTTTTTTGACCTAGCAGGTGCAGCTTGGCTCCCACCTTTTTTGAGCTTCTTGATAGTTGGGTTTTTCTTGCCTTTTCTTCTGAAAGAAAAGTTATTTCATCTTATCATATTACACTATTCATATTACACTATTCATCTCCGATCAGCCTGCCTTGGACTCGATCATTTGCTGTCCAGGAGTTAAACAATGCATATACCTGTGGGAGAGAGCTATTGAAAGAATAACAAGACAAGTTTATACAGTGTTGTGAACTTGTTTTGGCTTCACAATAATCTACAATCGATGCTTTACTATTTTTTAGGACGTTTATTAGTAGTTTATAGAGGCAAGATAAAAGAATATATCGATGCAGAAAAAAGGCTTATAATGTTGTACTAAGAGGTATCATGTGGAGAATTATGGAGAGGAGGGGGATGCAATTTTACATGTCCACTTCATAAGAGGTATATTTGATGCAGTTGATTGACTAAGCACTTCAACTTGGTCAGCAGACCATTTTGTTGTCATTAATGGTTTGCATCAATAATCAACCTTTGTCCTAAGTCATGGATGAACTAATGAAGCACTCTTAATTGAAAATGCATTGATAATAATTGCAAATAGTGTGAACTGGTAGATGGAGCAATAAATGGAGTCAAACAAGAAGCTAATGCTATGGAGGAAGGCCTTAAGGATTTCTAAGTTAGTAAACGAAGAAAGAATATATAGAATGCAACTTTGGTGACAGAAGGGATAATGCTGACTTGTATAGTTTGGAGTACATTGTGTTGCAAAGAAAAAAATTTGATTAATCTTTCAACATGATGAAGGTATTGATGGGGAAATCAGTTAGAAGATCAATGCAAATGGTTCATTATTTAAGAACTTCATGAGTGCTCAGGTGAAACGTAAATGCTATAAATAAAAAATTCATCCTGTCATGCTCCATAATAATAAATGGTGAGCCGTCTATAATAGGCGGTGCATATCAGCACATGGATGAAGATGCGCTTCAATAGATGCAGCCACAAATATAGGATAGATTCACTGGGAGATAATTAGACAAATGATAAACATTTTAAAAGTGGTTGATATTTGCAAAGAAACTCATTCAGTTCTTCATTCAAAGATGTAACAAGAAGGAATTTAGGCATGGACGGGACGAAGGTCAAAGCATTTCGAGGAGGAGGCAGTAAAAGTTAAAAGATTATTTAGATCTGAGCAAGAGTAAGAACTAATTAAGATCTGTAGACAAAAAATCCATGCACTGAGTCCATATATCTTTGCCATTGTCACAGTGCTATTTCAATAATGGTTAGTAAGAAATTCATTCATGATTATTCTTAATATTTTTTTCACAACTTTCAATATTCCATTAACTATAAAACTTTGCAAACAGTAAGGTTTCAAATGCCAACCTAAACAGTACCAAGCAACATCGGAAGATGAACAAAGGGAGGCCTTATTAATGGTGTCGGGCTGTGCCAATTGATGGGGAAGAGGTGTGCAAAGGGAGGAAAGTGAGATTGGATTAGGTATAGTGAGAGGGCATGGCTTCTACTTGTATGAATAGGGAATTGGAAAGCTCATTATTGTAGGGTGTACCATGTGGCAGGCAGAATCTGGATGGCACCTCCGCTATACTTGAGGAGCCAAATCCTAACACCGCCTTTTATTCCAAGGTGTTCCAGTATTAATGTTTATGAAAAGTAGAGATAATTTATATAAACATTTTAAGTTAGTTAAGGTTGGACAGCATCTCTACCAATGGACCACTATTTAACAAACTGCTTGTGAAATGAACTCACATTCATCTTTACTCTTGGTATGAAATCAAACAGTTCCATATAGGGCGACATTTGAGGCCATTTGAGGCTATACTTCAAGTTCGGCACTACTAGACTAGCAAGTATAACACAAAGGAGGCCTACAAAAGAGAGCAAAATAATATGAAAAGGTAAAGGAGTGATTAATGATACCTTCAAGTAAGCATGAACAGAATCCAACTCCTGTGGGATGGTCCAACCTTTAAAATGACTAAGGGTTATCTCAAGATGGTACAACTTCGGGGCAAGACTCAAATCAGCAGCAGAAATATTTGAACCGCCAATGAAAGGACCCTGTCAATGACAAAAAAATATTTGTGATAATGAATGGAAAAAGTATTAATTACCAAAGTGAGTTAACACAGAAACACATTAACTTTTCAAATTTAGAATTATTCAAGTACCGATGAAATCCATTACAAAAGTATACTCATTACAATCAATAGCAGATGTGCAGTTCCATCATCTGCTGTAACCAGTAAGAAGAATTTGGGAAGTATCATGTTAGCAGTAATGGTAATAATAAGCAACTAGAGTACCGCCTCATTGTTTAGAAAATTGGCATCCTCTCTGCCACTTTTCTTACTCTTAAGTCTTAAGATAATTACATGTCTATTAAAACCATCATTTCATTGGCACATCTTTTATTCAATTTAAATTCTATGTACCTTGCTCTTGAGGTGCTCGTCAAATGCCTTCAGTTCGTCAACAAGTGCTTGTTCAGACCCATCAGTTGGATCCTTGCTCTTGAGAAACTTGATAAATGCTGAGAATATCTTTGATCCCCTGAAAACACAGAGCATGAGAACAAAAATTAAAATGTGGGCAGCATTGCATTAAAAATGTAACAACACAATCTGTTCAAATAGTATACTTAATTGTAATTTTGATGTAATCAAGCTTTTGGATATAAAACGGTGTAGGAACCTCTATTTGAAGAAAATGAGTCCATTCCAACATAGCTAATTGAGGGAAATGATGGACAATGCCTTTTGTTAGGTAAGCATTTGACACTTACAGAATGAAAAATTCTATGAAATTTGTCTTTATTTAATAATTGAGCCATTTCCCCTAGATTTCCTCCCTGAATCCGATCCATGCATTTTGAAGTGGCAGAATGCATCAGTGCTGAAGTCAGGAGCTTCAGCTATGTTAGACAGAAACGATGATGGGATATAACCAGATAGAATCTTGCTTACTGGGAGATAGGAATAGGGTATTCCAACCAATCATAACGAAGCCAATAAAGGTCTGAGGTTGTAATTATGAATGTCTACCACGTTTCCTCCTCCTCTAAATAGACATCTGATCCGGGGTCAATGAATGGCAGTGGGTTTGGGGATTTATTATTTAAATAATAGCGGTGGCATGAAGTTTTCTAGAATTTTTGTATCAACTTAGATTATTGGTACTGTTGATGTCGGCTCTGATTTTACGAGGAAAATGTGTAACCAAAGATGTGCTATGTACTGTGTGCCTCTATCCAAATAGAATTATAGTGTAACTTTCTTGCTATATTATGTGGACTTGTACTCACGTTTACAGTTATTTTAGGTTTTCTATTTCAGACCTAATACATAAAAGGAGATTCTTGCACTAGGCTGCACTTCTCATCCATACAACAACAACAAAGCCTTTTCCCACAATTAAGTGGGGTCGACTAATCTGTATGTTTGCTTAAATCCATATTGAAAAGATCCCTGTCATAAGGTAATTTCCTATTTTTTTAAAAAACACTGTTTAGGAAGTTGTCTCCGATTGTTTACGCTGGTTGTCGGCTACCTAACGCAACCCTCCTCATTTACCCGGGCTTGGGACCGACCATGGCTGAGTTCTAATCCATGCAAGCGCAAAATTCTTATTTGCTAACAATGTCACATTTACATGTCATCTTTTACCCATTGTATGCCATATTAATAGATTCTCGATATGAGTATGGAGTCCTATAAAAAGTGATTGTGATTTTCTGACATTTAAAACCATCTCTAAGAAAGAGCATGGGCTTCAAGAACAGTGAGCACAAAGTAAAACAATGCTATTGCTAGGTTACTTATAGATTCAATATTATGGGAATAATATGGTTTTGTGAAGGAACAACAAACAAAATGTAGTGTACAGTTCTTGAAATGAACCACCACATACAACTGAGTCCGACAGTCATAACATTGTGATATAGTTTGTTATAGCTGGTGTTAGTAGCCATAGTATTATACAAGTTGCATAAGGAGAAGATGTGCAGCGACTTGCATCAGGGATGCACATCTGCAGGAAAAGGTCTAACCCCACAAAATGGAAATTACGGTAAAGTTGAGGTCAACCCCAAATGACAAATCTAATTTATAGTAATTGGAAATTACATTGCACAAACATAACATATAACAGTTGAAACGATAAATGGAAGTATAAGTGGTGGGGGATTGTAATCAAATAGTGTCGAATTAAACACAAATTTACTACGACATGTTAGCAAAATAGTAAAAATAAAAACATATAGGAACTGCAAGAAAAAAGAATAAATATCTTTTAGATTGTTATTAGGATGCAAGACTAGTTGGGATAGCAATATAAGTGATTTCTTGATAAGCAGGTATGTTCAAGGCAAGTATGCTACCCTTGCTAATGCCTTTTTTTCGCAGAAGGGAAAAAATCATACAGTGATCAACCTGCCCAATGGTTTTAAGTCCTAAATAATTTTATTAGGGAACTGGTACGATCAATACGAGAATTATTTGAAATTTTCATGAATAGTTTGATCTGGGCTAATAGTTTGATATGGGCTATATAAATTTGATCAATTATTATATATTACTAACTGTTTGAGCTGGGCTTTCAACATGGATTTGAGCAAGAATCCATGTACACGGCCCTACTTAAAGTGGGAGAAGGCTTCACCATTTTTTTACTAACTTTTTGTTGAATTCTTTAATGGAATGTTTTATGCTTGTTTTCTTCAAAATCTTGACTGTTTCATGCTTGTTTTCTTCTGAATTGTCCTTGCCATTTTCCTACCGTTAACAATGAACATGATATGTGCATCAAAAAGAGAAATGAGCCCTATAAAAGTGTTGTTTGTGTAATTTCGTTACTATCTAGTAGACCCTTATGTTGTGACATGAAGACCACAACAGACAGTGTAGCAGTGGACTTATGAGGGGGATAAATATGTGAATAATTATTTAAATTCTAGAATGAGGTCCAAGGGTATAACAACAAAACGGACATGAAAGAAACCATTACACGGATGCAGACTCAGGCGGCGTGACGAGAGATGGTTCCGGATACTTCTCCTCGATAAGTTGAGTAATGACATCCGAGTCAGGCACCCACTTCTCATCCTTGCCTCCCTTGTACACCGGCACCTTTCCCTCAGGGCTGATCTCAAAAAACCTGAAGAGCACAAAAAAGAAAGTGAGCGCTGTTTGGACAGCTTGGCTGCAACTCTGCAATCTAGCAATTATATAAGATATTTGCAAGGACATTTTGACCATCCTATTCGTGGCAGACATTCTATTCAGATATATATTTGCACCTGTAAGATCTTGGACCAATAACGAACACCAAGGCGTGCAGTTACAAACTACCATGGCATCACCACTGACTGGGTCATGGCTAGATCTTTGTCACAAGACAATTAACATTAAGATTTGACCAAGCAATTCGTGGTCGACCACTTCATCACCGTCAATCCTCTTTCACATGAGTTTTAGCATTTATCTCATCCATTTTATGGTTGTGCTGCAACATCTCTAACTGTCCAGAGTCAATCTACAGCAAAATCTCATGGCTACACAACACGCATCGTAGGGTTTCACTGCTAATAATTGCACCATGATATTTAAGAGGCCCTTGAAGACCACCACTCCTTGTACTCGCATATAGTTTTTACTTTTTAGTGAAAAATAACATAGAGGGCCTGATGTGAGCAGTGGAGCAGGCACATTACCGACCACTATTTATCCCATTGTGTTTGTTCATGTTTTTCTCTTCAATGATGTCTGCTCATGTTCGTTGATCGGATCTGTTACCAACACCAAATTGCAAAATTCAGGATAGCAAACTGCTCGATATCAAAATGCATGACAGCTCAATAAAACAAACGAGACCAGCCAATATCAAGATGGCCAACGATCATCAAGATTTTTCCAAACGCTATATGTCGGGTATTTCACCCCATAAATCCTCTTTTGAGTAAGTTTTAGCATTTAAACCGACTATGTTATAGACGAATTGGACATATATACGATGAACAAATAACCATAAGTTGAGCTGCAGTAGTTCTAAGGGTGCGTTCGGATGGGGGTTACCCCCACTTTGGGTGGGTAACCCCCAAAACCCCCATTTCTAACCCACTAGTGGGGCCCACTCACTTCCCATCAAAAAAAATATATATTATACTATCATATCATCTAAAAATCATAAAATACTCAACTTCTACTCACTATTCCAAACTTCAATACAATCACATCACAACAACCACCTACTTTTTCAAATTTCAATACAATCATATCATAATAACTATCAACTTTTTCAAATTCCAATACAATCACATCACACAAACCCTCTCAACCCTTAACCCACCAACCAAACACACTAAAACAAAAATGGGTTACTCACCCCCAGATAACCCCCAGAAAACCCACCAACCAAACGCACTCTAAGAGTTAATGGTCAAGCTGCAGCAAGGCCTCGAATTTACATAACATTTAACTATCAGATTCACGATCAACCCAGAAGTTAACGAGACCGTCCGGTATCAAACACCACAGTTCTAAGCAAACGAAATCTACACTATAAAATCCCGACCAATTTGCTCAGAAAAATCTAGAATCCACACGTACCACTGGGGCTTGTTGCCGAGATCGATCAGCTTCGTCACGTAGGGGATCTTCTTCTCCTCCAGCGTCAGCAGAACCCTCTGCGCGAACGGGCCTGCGCGCGGACATCCCCATCAACAGGGTCAACACAACAGTTAGAAGATCGAGACACGCGGATCCTTACAGTCCCCGAGGACGGCGGGATTGCCGGTGGCGGCCTTCACGCACACCTCCACGGGCTCTATCGCGGCGGCGGACGCCATTTCCGCGGCAGAGGAGGGATTCGCAGTCGGAGACCTCTCTGCTCTCCAACTCCTATTTATAAGTGTTTCCCGTGCTCTCGTTTCTCTTGATTCCAAGCACGGTGATGGGCGTACCTGGACCGGTTGCTGCGCCAGGAGTGCGCCATAATTGCATGGCAATGGGCTTTGATTTAGGTGGGAACGGCTTTAGTTATATGGTTCTTCGAGGACAAGATAAAATTAGTGGATGGAGGTAGGGGTGCTAATCGAATCGAATATATTCGAATCCACCTAGATTCAGATTCAATTCATTATAAAATTTTCGAATCCGAATTCGAATCGAATTTTAAACGAATTTCTAATCTAAATTCAAATTCAATTCGTTTGGAGTTTCGAATATTCAAATTCGATTCATTTCATATCGAATTATTTTCACAATTCCCCACAGTACTTAGAATTGGAACTAACAAATTCATTGGTGCCATTCCAACTAAGCTATGTTGCCTACAGAAGATGCACAACTGTGAAGAGAACGAGCTATGACTCATGATTAAAATTAGTTCATCTTTACGTGTATGACCTTGATTCCTTGAAATCATGTACCTTTTCTCATTTCATTCTATTATTTGTCTTGATAAAATTAATTTGTTCATCATCATCAAGATAACTTAGAAATGGTATTTTTTGGGGAATTCCTCCACCCCTACTTGCAAAAGCACACGAAGAAGAATAAAAAATAGAATACATAATTTTTTTTTCACATTAATAAATTTGTAGATAACCATTTCCCATTAAAGGTACGAATTTTAGCCCCTTCATTAGATTTATAGTTTAAATAAATGTCACGGAGAATTTGTTGAAATCAGTATTGTCCAAACTATATTTTAGTCTTCTCATTTTATTATTTTGGTGAAAAAAATTCGAATTGCTTGTATCTATCCGGATTTGAACATCTCTATCAATTTTGTGTTAGGAATTATTCCCATTTGTCTCCCTTGAATGCACTAATTAGATTAAGTTATACATGTATACTTCTTATAATTAGATTAATGGACATAACATGTCATAGATGTTGAGCAAAAACTAAGATCGTATACTTGATAGAATAGAGTTCTTTGAACTTGATCCGCAAAGATTTTTCCATACCAACATCGATGATGCGTGTGGCTATATCAGCTGTTGCGGGAGTGATGGGGAGATGTTGCGACATTGGTGAGCCAAGAACCGACGTCGTTGTTGACAGCGAGGGAGAGCACGATATGGGGAGAGCACGATCTGGTGGTGGGTTTTACGACCGAGAGGGTGGCGCCGTTGACGGCAGGATCGAGCAGGAGCGGGCTTTGGGATTTTGGAGCTGGCAACGTTGGAGAGGACGAGCAGGAGAGGGAGGTTGGTAGCGTTAGAGAGAGCGATCAGGAGCGAGGTTGCATGAGGCTAGAGCCAGCGTTGGAGCGGGCTGTGGGAGGCCGGAGAGGATGACGTTGGAGTACACACAGGAGCGACAATCGTAGCCGACGATGTTGGAAGCATATGCAAAATTTAGGGTTTTTTCTCATGAGGATGGGAGAGAGAATTTGGGGGAGTAAAAAGGGGGATATGGGGATTTTGCAATTTGCATCTCAAAAATAGAATGTTCATAATAAGATCATGAAAATATTAATTATTATATTAAAATGTGTATCATTTGTGAGAATTTTGTAAAATATATACTACATTTATCTATATATTAAAGCCTCATACTATATCATATATATATGCGTATCGAATCGAATCGAATTGTTATCGAACGAATCCAAGTGAATTCAGATTCGATTCATTTAGGAATCGAATCCACAAGTTAAATTCAAATTCAATTCATTTAATTTCGGATCGAACTTTTTCCGAATTTTTATCGAATGAATCATAATCGAATTCGAATGATTCGATTCAATTAGCACCCCTAGATGGAGGGGTTAGGTACGCGGCAGTTTTTCGGAGCAGATCTTCTGCCGTGATCTCTTTTATTTATTTATATTTTGGATTTTACACTTCGGACCCTCCAAGTTTTTCTAATAACACTGAAACCTTTTTATAATTACACTTATACCCTTATCCTCCTAAAAATAACACTTTTGTCCCTAATCCGAGCTCGAAACTGAGATTCGATGACTAAGTTCGATAGTCCAATAAGAATACGTAAAATTCAAAAATGATTCAAATGCAATTATAAAAGTTCCTCTCCATGATCAATATGGAAAAGTTTGCACCAAAACAGAAGATAAGCGGGCAATAAACTGTACCGCTAATCCTTTTTGAATTGCAAAGTCAATCCTTCTAAACATTACATCTATAGATTGGAATCCATCACATTACTATTCATCACTTTTTGGAAGATTATATGGAAGAATTATTGTCCTCTGGACCAATGGATAAATCAAAAAGTTGATCCATTTTTTAATCTTATTTTACATTGATGGACCGCAATGGGATTTTTACATAATTTTCTCTCCGAATATTCTGATTCATCGCAGGAAGAAATTAAGGCATATAACTTAGTGGCAGGCACTAAATGGTGGTGTTTTCTTCTTTAATGAGAATCTCTGGTCTTTTTAGGTCATTTCGTTGTCCGCGTTCCGGAGCCTTCGGCAGATTCCCCTTCTCAATCAATCAAAGTTTTTGCCAACTTTGTGATTGTAAATTTACCCCCTTTTTGTGCCTGAGATTTGGATGGAGTAAAACATAGCGTACACATTTGATACATTAGATATTATCTAGTTTTCTCATAATTCCAACCTTACAAATAGAATCCTTCCAACATTTATTACGGTCGACTAGTAAAGATGGAGCCTTAGAAATGAAGCATTGTTGGTGGTTGCCTCCTAAAAAATGAGTTTTCATCCGTTGTTTGAGATATTACAATTTTAGTCATGCTCATCTCTTTTTGGAATTATCAATTGTACCTCTAACTTCTCTCCTTTATCACGTGTGCCCTTCTGTCAGATTGGTTGTTAAAATAATCTTGATTTATTTAAATCATAGTGTAGTTAGGAAGGATATTATGGTTAGAACAAAATCTCTCTTGACTTTCCACCTAGCCTCATAAGCTCGACCACCTCTCCTTCTGTCACATGGTCAAAATCCCGCTATCGATTTCGATCGATCATGTGCGGCGTTAGCTAACCCCTAACTAACCAGCCTTCCCGAGTACAACGGTCATGGACACGCTCCAACTCTTCTCGTACTCCTACTTGCTAACGCACCGACGCTTCCAACACAAACACGAGCACGAACTCCGGATCACTCAAGAACACTCTTAAGAACACGCTCAAGAACTCAACCAAGCAATCACACGAGCACGGGCACAAAGCTCTTCTCTTATTAGAAGGGGAAGTATCTCTGGAGTGGGTGGACACTCTACACTGTATGTGTGTGTTTACAAATGAGCCACCACCCCTCCTTATATACAAGACTCAAGGCAACCCAAGGGACACTCATTATTACATCTACAATAATGATACATAAAGACAAAAGAGACCATTCGAGTTCTTCGGCAACCTTTCGCGTTCCTCAGCAACTCTTCGTCTGCTCGTCTCTTCGACTCCCTTATTGTCCTTTCGTCTTCCCGCACGGTTGACGTCCAGTCAACCGCCCAGTCATCAGCACACTCGCGCTCCAACGCTTCCTGATGCAGCTTTGCCGTAATTCACCAACTACCACCGAACACTTGGTCTTGAGCCAAAGGGAACCCGCGGCCTCCAGACCCTCGTGCGGTAAACTCTTCCTTAGCGTTCTCCATGCTAAGGGGAAGTCCTCCAGAACTTCGCTATCGTGGCCTCCAGACCACTCCCGTACGCGTAATACCGAGCATGCTCGACAATGCTCGTACTCAGCACCTGCAAAGCTCCATGCCTCCTTGGACCGCCACGCATCAATACCGATACCGTGCGCCTTCGTGTGTACGCCTCTGTGACCGTACCGCATTACTCCTCAATGTGTACTGCTTTACTACGTACCGCCCTCCTGCGCTCACGTATGTACGACTACGTGCATCAATTGTCATGTCTTGCACTGCTGCCTGTACTCGTTGTGCTCGCACTGCTACAAGCACCACGACAATCTGCTACCGAGCCAGTGTCCTGTGTGACGCTTCTCCATCACGTACGGTAGAGCCTCCAGACTCTCGTGGATAACCTCCCTGATATCCACATATTTCCGACTCCTCCTGAAGTCCAGCTCCATCGATCATTCTCGAGCATCCAACTACCGTGTCTGCACGATCATTTTCGATCACAGAGTTTGGGGGTGTGACAAGCCTCCCCCACCTGAAGAATCGGTTGTCCTCAATCGAGCATTCCTTCTTCAGCTGGCGTCCCGTCACGATCCTCCATCCGCTACGCACCTCCTGGTGCGGCTCAATTGGAAGGGTGGTGCAAACGTACACCGCCTCCCTTTCTGCACTTGGTCTTTTCACGAACCACGTCCCTCCATGACTTGGTCTTCAACGTGAAAAGTGGAGCTTCCTCGTCAGCTCCCATTTTCGATGTATCCCTCTTGGATACAGCAGCTAAATCGCTTGTGTGTGGCAGCTCCAGCTCCACATGTGGAGTTCTCACCTCCACGCTCGCTCGTTGACGATCCCGGTCGTTCCCTGTAAGCGTCCCCACATCTTGGGAAATGAGCACCTCCAGCGCTCCGAGCATCTTCGGTATCTTGCCTCCTGCAAGATCATTGGTGGTGTGGTTCGTCACCACTCTACCCCCATGGACATGTAACTTCTTGCCCATGTTGCATCGCCCTCCAGAGCTCTGCATTGCCTTCTCGTGCACGGATGTTCTCCTATCCGCGGCTTCGGTTGTGTGCCTCATGCACACACGTTGGTGCTTAGCATGCACCTGCGCACTTCTGTGCGTCCTCGATCGCGAACCTTGGCGCTTCCAAAGTTCTTTGTTGTGGATTTCCCTCCCTCCACCGAATTCGAAGCTCTAGCTCGAAGTGTTGTGAGACGTACCTTGCGCATATCACCGATTGCTCCCAAGCGTACCTCACGTTCTTCTTCGTCCTCATCGTCCCTATGAAGAGAGTTCAGCTTCTCCTTCTTTGGGCACTCCCGCGTCCTATGCGGTCCGTCGCATATGAAGCACCCTTTGCTCTTGGGTTGCTCCCTCTTCTTTGAGTACTTCCGTTCCTCCATTGGTGGATCATGGGCAACGCCTTTACCCTTGTCCTTCGACCGTGCCTTCGGCTTGCTGGTGAACTCCTTCTCTTCAGCCTTGTGGCTTGGTTGGACCCCATAATCAACCAACGCATCCACCACCATGATCGCTGAATTCAGGTCTTTCACGCCCTGCCTCCGCAGTTCGGCTTGCGCCCATCTCTACAACCCGATCGTGAAGTTGAACAGCTTGTCCTCCTCTGACATACCCTTGATGTCCAGTAACAAGGACGTGAACTGCTTCACATATTCACGAACGGTGCATGTCTGCTTCAGGCGTCGAAGAGCCTCCCGTGCAATCCACGCAGTGTTCTTTGGCAGGAACTGCGCCTTCAGTTCCGTGACTAGATCATCCCACCTAGATATCTTCGGTCTCGCCACATCTGCTGCACGGCTCCTCCACCATAACTTGACATCGCTCGACATATACATCGATGCCAAGCCGACCTTCTCGGCTTCCGTCGTCTTGGTCGTCTCGAAATAAACTTCCATCTCTCATAGGAAGTTTTCCAAATCCTTGGCACTCCGTGTACCTGTGAAGGATTTGGGTTCTGTTACCTTGCGTCGCTGCACCTCCGTGTAGCCTCCGTCGTTCGCCAATGCCTTCTTGATGAAGGAGATCTCACTCCGAAGATCCTCCATCATCGTGTTGAACGTCTCCAGTTTGTCCTCCAAGGACTTGATCTGCTCCGCTGAGCGTTGGGTCTCGTCCCCAACATCAGATCCTTCTGAAGAACGATCCTCCAAGACGGTGATGCGATGAACATGAGTCCCAATAGCGGACTCCACTTCTACCATCGCCTGCTCTAGTGCTGCTACGCGATCGGTAACACCCACCATCTTCGCTCCGCTGATTGAAGATGTACTTGCTCCAACAAGTATCCTCAGTTCTCACGATCGACTGCTCCAACAACCGCTCGTAGCTTTGCCCGCTTCTTGACACCGACCAAGCTCTGTGATTTGCTCCTTTCTCTGATACCAATTCGCGCCAACGAATTGTATCACGAACCGTGCTCTGATACCAAATTCGTGCCAACGAATTGGTATGCCTTCAAGCTCTGATACCAAATGTCACATAGTCAAAATCCCGCTATCGATTTCGATCGATCCTGTGCGGCGTTAGCTAACCCGTAGCTAACCAACCTTCCCGAGTACAACGGTCAGGGACACGCTCCAACTCTTCTCGTACTCCTGCTTGCTAGCGCACCGACGCTTCCAACACAAACACGCGCACGAACTCCGGATCGCTCAAGAACACTCTTAAGAACACGCTCAAGAACGCTCAAGAACTCAACCAAGCAATCACACGAGCACGGACACAAAGCTCTTCTCTTATTAGAAGGGGAAGTATCTCTGGAGTGGGTGGACACTCTACACTGTATGTGTGTGTTTACAAATGAGCCACCACCCCTCCTTATATACAAGACTCAAGGCAACCCAAGGGACACTCATTATTACATCTACAATAATGATACATAAAGACAAAAGAGACCCTTTGAGTTCTTCAGCAACCTTTCGCGTTCCTCAGCAACTCTTCGTCTGCTCGTCTCTTCGACTCCCTTATTGTCCTTTCATCTTCCCGCACGGTTGACGCCCAGTCAACCGCCCAGTCATCCGCACACTCGCGCTCCAACGCTTGCTGATGCAGCTTTGCCATAATTCACCAAGTACCACCGAACACTTGGTCTTGTGTCAAAGAGAACCCGCGGCCTCCAAACCCTCGTGCGGTAAACCCTTCCTTAGCGTTCTCCATGCTAAGGGGAAGTCCTCTAGAACTTCGCTATCGTGGCCTCCAGACCACTCCCGTACGCGTAATACCGAGCATGCTCGACAATGCTCGTACTCAGCACCTGCAACGCTCCATGCCTCCTTGGACCACCACGCATCAATACCGATACCGTGCGCCTTCGTACGTACGCCTCTATGACCGTACCGCATTGCTCCTCAATGTATACTGCTTCACTACGTACCGCCTCCTGCGCTCACGTATGTACGACTACGTGCATCCACTGTCATGTCTTGCACTGCTGCCTGTACTCGTTGTGCTCGCATTGCTACAAGCACCACGACACTCTGCTACCGAGGCAGTGTCCTGTGTGATGCTTCTCCATCACGTACTGTAGAGCCTCCAGACTCTCGTGGATAACCTCCCTGATATCCACATATTTCGGACTCCTCCTGAAGTCCAGTTCCATCTATCATTCTCGAGCATCCAGCTACCGTGTCTGCACGATCATTCTCGATCACAGAATTTGGGGGTGTGACAGTCGTGCGGGATTGTCTCCTCCTCGAGGGCCTTCTCAAGCATGGGGCTCCTGATACTAGACGGCCTCCATGATAGCAACGGAAGCGCAAGGAGCATGGCATCGAGTCGAACCTCGACAAGACTAGGAGGGGGCAAGATGGAGCTGGATGAGGCGAGGTTGGGGAGGAGGACGAGTTGGAAGGTCGGATTGGGGAGTAGGGGACGAGACTGAGAGGAGGAGGTGGTCGGTGGAGGGGCTGGAGGGGCGGGCTGGGGATGAGGGGCGAAGGAGGAGGAATGGATGGAGGGGGTCGGGCTAGGAAAGATGGGCAGAAGGAGGGGTTGGAGGGGGGCATGCTGAGGAGGAGGAGGGGCAGAGGAGGTGCGGGGGTCAGGATGGGGAGGAGGGGCTGGAGGGGGTCGGGCTGAGGAGGAGTCGAGGAGGTGGCAGAAGGAGGGTTTGGAAGGAGGAAGATGGAGAGGAGGTGGTCAGTGGATGAGGAGGCAGGGGAGCGATGGGGGTAGGGGGAGCTCAAGGCGGAGGAGGCGGCAAAGGAGGATCAGGGGCGAAGGCACGGGGCAAGGGGAGGGGTTGGGGCGGAGGGAGGAGTGGGGGCGAGGGGAGGAGGCTGTGGAGGAGGAGCAGGAGGCTGGAGAAGAGGAAGATGGGGGAGGAGGAAGATGATGGGGATGGTTTTCCATCCCTTTTTTTTAAATTTAATTCCCATTGTTTCCTCAAAGTTAGCGTATGTTTACGCTGGGTATGGACAATCACTAACTCATGAGACACAAGTGATAGAACAACAAGAAGTCATGGACACAATTGTTATTCTAAAAAAGGGAGGGGCATAACTAAAATGGCAACATCTCATAGGGGCACAACTAATAAAAACCTAAAAAGTTTTGCAAAGTGCTTTTTCTAAAGAAGCGACGTGCGTGTTTGATAGTCATGTTTTTACCTATTTTGAGTTTTTTAGCGGTTAATAATAAAAGAAAGTGCTTAAACTGTAATATCCAAAACATAATCCACAATTCTCACAAAGCGTGAGAATGAGTTATAAGCGCAAAGAATATGAGTGTTCGTCGGTCAGGTTTGGGACATGTATCAATAACATGTACTCATTTATAAAATCATTACTCATATCCATTCATTTATTAAGCAAGTAAGTTGTAACGACTACCCATATACCAAACAAATACTTGTGCACCCAATGGATACTCACATATTCGACATCGTAAAATCTTAAGCTATTTATAAATGTACACAAGTTTTTCACACGTATTAACGAGAGAGATAATGTAATATGATGTACACAAAGATGTGCAATGTGTAAGAAATATTACAGGTATATATATATTAGGTGTTTAATTAGGTTGGTAATTTTTATTTATTGAAGATAAAAAGGTATTTGAATATGAATAAATGGATGGAGGCGAGAAAATTAAATTGGATTTTTTATAAACGTAGATCGATACCTATTAGCTATGAATATATTTGACTAGTTCGACTAAAGTACAACACATGCATTTATATTTTATTTTTTATTTGAGTGGGATGAGTTCAAGTTTGGTACCCACAAAGCAATCCCAAATCGAAACTGCATGGGTAATAAATTTATAACCCAAACACGTCCAAAAGTAAATGAGATGGTTTCGAGTCCTTAATTGTGTGTATGTGTGTGTGAGGGGGGGGGGTTACGAGTTCAACAACCAATAGATATATCCAAATTGACATCCCTAGTAAGGGATTGCTACTTGACAACTTGAACTTAAACATTTTGGATGATTATCGGTTAGTCCATTTGGGTCCACGCGCCCAACAAGTTATTAATACGAATTTTTTCCGATAATAATCTAATGATCTAAGCCCAAATACATTACAAATATTCTAAGTAGAATTGGAGATGGTATCTTGTATCTCCACACTTAGACACATTTTATAATTATTTCATTTTGAACTGTGGCTGATAGGAACTAAAAACCTCAAGTCACACACGAGCAACCAAACAAGTCCCACCGAAACAATTTCAACACATTGTCTAGAACAATCATATATCAACATTCTATAAACCACAAGAAATCAGGTTATACCTTCGGAAGTGTAAGAACCTCTAACAAAGCAACGGTGGATATTAGTTGATGCGCTGGCACATATTGATGAGACAGTGAACTCAGACACCTTCGAGAACAACTTGTTTTTCCCTTGTTACTCACCAACCTCATTACATTGAGATCTCTTCTCGGGTTGTCTGGCACATAATTAGCCAATTAGGTCTCCATCATGAACACCAAACACATACTCACACTGCCTCAGGGATGCGTTGAGTGCACCCGAAGGGAGACGGTGCGAAGGGGTTGACGGCTTTATGGAGGGAGTGAGGAGAAGGCGGATCTCTGCTGTTACAGCAGGTGCTGTAACACAGGGAAGCAGCTGGATCACCATCGGACGGCCCACGGAAGGGGTTGGGGATGGCTGGTGCGCATCCCGATGGCGATCCAAAGGTTCCCCTACGTTACAGCACCTACCGTAACAACAGAGGATCCGCTCTGGTGAGAGGAGGCGAGCAACTAGAGTTTTAACCTATGACCCTATGACCGTCCACTCTTCTCTAAATAACCGACCCAATCGATTCTCGATCATTGCAAATCCAATTCACAAAATCAACTCAGCATTTGAACATGATTGTGATACACAATCCTAATTATACATAGGGAACTTGACTAATTACGCAACATTAAACTATTTTATTTCATGCAAGGAAAAATACAACGGCATACTAACAAATAACTCACCAAAGACTTAAAATGTCAAACAAACCATCCCAGCACGATGTAGGGATGCCTTGTAAAAATCACGGTCTTCGTGATTTCGAGTATTGTTCTTGTTCCCCTTCACAGATTGCCAATGATGACATTGAGTGAATCAAGTCCATCCTTGGGTTCCATCAGAGACCATGCAAATATGACTACTCAAATGTTAAAAAATGGCAAAGCTTTCTCCAACTATAAGTAGGGTCGGTTACATGGATTCTTGCTCAAATCCATGTTGAAAGATTCGACTATTTTTTACGCTTGTTGTCGACTAAATAAGGCAACCCCCACAATGGGAGATTTGAACCCTGATCTTTTAGATGGTAGGCACACTGCACAACCACCAGACCATTTTCAAAGTCGAAAGAGCTTTCCAACTTCCCAAAAGGAGCGAGCGAAGAAAACTAGATATTTGGCTGGAAACATTCCCTCTCCGGCTCTATGGTTGTTCCCTAGCATCTTTCCTCACAGCCTTTCCTCCAGAAAAAAACTTCAGCACTTTCCATAGACAAGTTTGAGAATCAAGCGGGATCCCGTTTTTGCCATCTTTCACCTCTTTAAATTAAACAAATTTGTGTAGTCACCGAAGGACCATGTTCCAAATGAGCACAAGATCAAAATATTTGCTTTGGAAACAAACTCAAATATGTCCATTTGAAAAAAAAAAGACCAACTCGATTAGCAACCCCAAAAGAAGGTACCTCTAAGCTCTTTCTCATATAACCATTGTGATTTTGCAAAGAAGTGAATGGTGAAGTGTATCTAAGAGACTTTAATACCCAACATTTGTGGATCAAATCACAATCTTAGAATAAGACGATGAGATTTTTCTTGATCAATCCCATCGCCCCTTATTCTTCCAGAATCAAAAAGATCCTTTTCGAGTTAGAATATGTTTATTTGGATTCTGAGTTTCTTCTATTAATTTATTTACTTATTTTATTCTCTATTTGTACCCACTTAAACGGTCTGGTAGTACTGCAGTGTGCCTACCACTCAAAAGATCAGGGTTCAAATCCCCCTTGTGGGTGTTGCATGATGTAGTCGACGACCAACGTAAAAAATAGTCAAATCTTTCAATATGGATTTGAGCAAGAATCCATGTAGCAAACCTTACTTATAGTGGGTGACGGCTTCGCCATTTTTTATTCTCTATTTCATTCATTTCCACTTTCTTTCTCGACCTTTTTCTAACCGAAAAGCCAAAGGATGACCACTAGATCAGTGTTCCTTCACAACCAAGTGACCCAAATCACAGTAAAGGTCTCTGCCTTTTCAACCCTTTTGGCGGTACAAGGACAAGGATCCTCTTCTTCATCCTCCTTGAAAGATGTCCATAATGTGCCCCATGAATTCGTTTATACCCATTAAACAACCATGTCCATTAATACCTTCATGTGTGTTATGTATTTATGTACATAACCCCCGATAATCACGAATTACATGAGATACTCTAAATAGTCACTCCATTTCATATCCATAATCCCATGTTAGTTTAATCCATTAACTCAACTTGAACATCAAGAACACATCCTCAATCCAATGTCTACGAATTGAACTCACCCCCTCCCTCCTCCAAACCCCTCCTCCTTCCTCCGCACACACCCCTCCCCTCCGACCACCTCCCCCTCCGCACTTGCAACAGACAACATCCCTCTCCTTCGCCCCCTCCTCCACCCCCTCCTCTTCCCCTAACTCCTCCCCCTCCAATGTTGTAACGTCTTAGGCCCTAAGCCCGCTCCGTTACCGGGGATTACTTGCCCAGACAACCTATTGAGATTGGGCTCAACTGGAACCCATAACCACAACCCAAGTTGCTTAAGCCTAACTTGACTAGCAACAACCCATACTACTTATAAGCTACTACCAAACTTTGTGATTACTAGATGTGGTACTATATTTGGGATGCTGCAACCGCCCTCCTCCAACCCCACTTCCAGCCCCCTCCTCCGCCCCCTCCATAAGGATTGCGACAAAGATCGAAATTCGATGAAGCTCGATAAATTCGACTGTTGTGCTTTGGGCCTCTTCTCCTTGGCTTCTTTAAATGGTGGTGGAGCCCAAATCTACTGTTGATGTAGCCGATAGACGATCCGCAATAGAAGTGCCTCCGAGCGGAAAGGATCATCCCTGCTCAAGGGAGGTCCCAATTTAAGTGGTCATTACTTGAGGCAGAGCAGACGGTTGTTGATGCTCAAGTGCAGCTCATGTAGTTGGAACGGGGAGGGGGAGGGGCTTCAAGAGGTCTAAGCCTCTTTCTCCGACGTGTGGCGAGGGCGATGAGGAGCAACTTTGTGATAGTTCAACATAAGGAGGGGATGGTGATAGCATGGCCTTAAATTTCGGCGAATTTCGACCGAAATTCGGTCGAAATTCGATTTCGTGGCGATACCGATATCGAAACCAAGTATAATATTTGTTTCCAGGATTTTGGCCGAAATTTCGGTCATTTCGGTCCATTTCGGTGGAAATTGTTCACAGATTTCTCGGATTTCGGTGGAATTTCGGTTCATTTCGGTCCATTTCGACTGAAATTGTTCTAGGTCACCATATGTCATGCCTAGGCCACTTATTGATATTCATAGGTACTAATTGGTCACTAAATGAAATTTATAGGTCACTAGTTCAACCACCATTGCAATATAAGCCACTATTCCAACCACCATTGTAATAAATAAGGCCATTAAGGGTCCTATTTAAACCCAATAAATATAATGTATATGTTCTCATTCCATCTCACAACTTCACAAGTCACAATTCACAACCTAACTTAAGTCTTGGAGAGCCAAGTTTCTAATTTCCAAGTCTCGTATAACATACATTTTACGATCACAAGCTCTACTATGCATTTATTTTGGCATACATGTTAAAATATTCGTGTTTGTGTGTGTCTTGTTTTATTTTTAAATAAAAGTATTATTATTATTTTGAGAATTGGTAGAAAAATTGAATGCCAAAATTTAACCGTGTACTGAAATATGAAATTTCACTCTGGACGGCCATTGATATGATGACCAAAATCATTATTTTAAGGTACTGAACATTATAACATCTTATTATAAGCAAAAAAACTTGTATTTATGCCTCTTTTATTGATTAAACAACATTACAAATCTTAAATTTTGAAAAAATGAGTTTTCAAGTCGTTTTCCCAATTTCCGGCCATTTCACCGAAATTCCACCGAAATTCGACATCTGAGGCCTTGGGTGATAGTCATTAGTTAATATTGGCAATCAAAAGGGGATGAAATTGAAATATTTTAATGTTTCCTGTCAATATTAAAGGGGAAAATGGATGGAGATAAACACAGGGTCATGTCATATAAGAGTTCAGCATTATTTGCAGTTTCTCGTGTAAATTGTGATTATCGAGGGTTATGTACGTAAATACGATATTACTCAATCTTATGAGTGTAAATATCCCTAAGGAACAAAGAAGGATAATGACTCTTTAGAAAGTCAATTCATAAAAACCTTAAAAGATAAAGATTTTTACACAATACTATGGAGGTTCTGAATGAGATTCTTCTGACAAATGTACGCACCTGATACAGTTCCTTACAAGTTATTCAAATTTCTAGCAAAGTATTTATGATATTAGATCACTAGATGGTATAATGAGTAGTGATCATATCCGAAGAAAAAAAGTAAGAGTATTTGGCCATTGTTTCTTTTATATTAATAGCATGCATATAGCTTATCTTTTACCATGCTATAATCAATAGAAGTCCAAAAAAACTCGGTACAACCGTGATCAATGCAAAAGGCTCAATTACAGTGATAAGTTCATCCTATAAACAGTAACCTCCTTTCATCATGGTGTTAGATTCGAAAACTAACTAACCGGGATATGTTCATCTGTTAAACAACTTTGACTGTCATGGATCACAAACCTTGCAGAGGTTCCCAGAATCTGCATTTAAGAAAGTAGATATTAGAAGTGAGAAGAGCAGAAGGAACCTGCAAGTTGGTTAAGCAAGATACCGACTTTGTGATTACAGCTTCCAATCTTAAAACCTAAGGCTATCCAAATATTCAGATGCAGAATCTCGCACATATTACGAAATGTTTCCCCAAACCAAGGCCTTGGAATTGTTGCAGAATATGCTGCTGCCTGCACTCTGTAGACCTATATATTATGTTTATGGGTTCTATTTTGAAGACAAACAATGTGTATCTGCAGCTCGGATAGAATACAGGCAGTATATGAACGATCTTGAGACACTTTACACAGATCAGATTGAGACTTGACAGGAGAGGAAAATCAAGGTCTGTAAATCAGGATCATGATAACTAGGCTGCGTTTTTTTGTAAAAAGGGGCAAGTTGCAAGTGCAAACATCAGTAAAGGTGAACGAATAACCTATCATTTTGATATATTATATCAACAATGTGTGGAGATGACGAATGCCAAAGAGAATGGGTTTTGTAAATAAGGTTTATGCTCGAAGAGGATCCATTTGTAACAAGAGTTAAACATAATAGCATTTTAGGAATTTATACAACAACAACGAAGCCTTATCCCACATTAAGTATGGTCGGCTACATGGATTCTTTGCCTCCATTCAGATCTATCTTAGGTAATTCTCAGGCTTAGATCCAAAAAACTAAGATCTTCATATAGCCTCATTCCAACATTTCCTGGGCCTTCATCACCCTTTCTTAGCCGGCTCAACATCTTAAAACTCGCATCGCCTCACTGATGCATTAGCTGACCTACTTTGCAGATGACCAAATCACCTTAAATGATTTTCTCGCATCTTCTCCCCGATCGTAGCTACATCAACTTTCCTTGTAATGGCATCAATCCGAATCCATTCTTTATGTGGGCGTACACACATCTACCTTAGTATTTCCATTTCTGCTACTGTCATTCTCTGCACATGTCTATGATTCACAGTCCAACATTCAGATCCATAGAACATAGCATGTCTCACAGCTGCTTTGAAAAACTTTCCTTTGATTTTCAAAGGAATTTTTTATCACAAAGAACAGTAGAGGCTCCTTTCCACTTTAACCAACCTGCATTTATTCTATTTGTAACAGTTAGAAAACTTGAATGTGGAAGCTTGATCAGAGAAATAAAGATAAAAGAAATGAAGAACGTGGGATTTTACGCGGAACCAATGTTCAGGAAGGCGGTATGCGGTATTCAGTCGGAGGGGTCACTGCATAAAGAGTATGCGGTATGCGGGAGAGTATGCGGGGAGTATGCGGTTTTATGCGGTTTGGTATTTTTTATAATTAAAAATATAAATATATTTTTAATATCATGTTAATATCATCTAAATATTACATCTCTTGAATATAATGATAAAGAATTGAAGGTACAAGGAACAAAACTATTGGGATAAAAAGTAATATAGAGTCAAATGAGCAAAAACATCAATTAAAAGGGTGTTAGGTCGGGTGTCTGAGTTTAGGTTTGGGTTTTACAAAATGTTTATTTGAAAATCGGCCGCATATACCGCATACTCGGCCGAGTATGCGGTCTGACCCGCCTAGATGCCGATTTGGTCATACTCGGAGCGCCAAGGCTTCCGAGTATGAGTATGCGGCCGAGTATACGGTATACTCAGCCGATTTCCTGAACACTGCGTGGAACCCTACTCCCTAAGGAATGGGATGAAACCACGAGAGAATGCCTCAAAGGGCTGATGTGTCTATTGACTTTCTCATCTGATACAGGAGATCAAGGTCTTCTTATACAGCCTCCACAGACCCTCCAAGCCCCACCACAGGTAGATGTGGGACTAAACATTAGATGTGGTAAATGGATCTTGGAGTGATCCATTTGTCCAACTACAATATAAGCGACGCATACTCTAACAATCCACCTTAAGCTGGAGCATGCAATGCTCATCTTGGACAAACAGAAAGAAATCACTCAAACGCGCAATACAAGACACTATAGACAATATCAACTCAACAAGTACAACTGTCGGTTGTTGTCAAGGACGTTATTTCTCATGTCACGCATGTGAGGAGGAACAAACGAGCTAGAGTGTGAGTCAAACTGAATCTCCTCGTCGGAGAGCATGTGCTCTTTATTGCACCTGTTAGAATCACTGCAACTGAAATGAGTCTCCTCGTCGGAGTACTCTGGCATGCCACAACATGTGGACAACTGCTCCATCTCTAAATGGGACGAACTGAAAAAGCAATGGAGACATCCTCGTCGGAGTCCACAGTCGTTGGAGAATGGAGTCTGAAAAGTCTCCTCGTCGAAGAACTAAATCTCTCCCATACTAGCTCAAAGAATGGGATCTCTACTCTAGAGTTCCTATGAAACCACATGAAAACCCGAGCCCTCATGTCATATGGAATGGGATCCAGTCTCTATGGATCACATGAAAACTCTGACCAAATAAAAGATGGAGACCACTGAAAAAATGATGGCAAACATGTGAACATCAAACTGAAGACTCGGAAAACAATCGTCGAGTCTGAAAAACTGAACTGTGGAGTCTGAACAACTGGCCTGGGAAAATCTGAATCCGACGTGGAATCTGAAGAGTCGGAATCATGGCCAAAGAACTCTACACAATACTCCTCCTTTCTCCTATACTGTTGGAAGACAATGACATTGACCAAGTTTGGAGAAGATAAAAACATGGGGAAAATAACCATCACATAAGCCATCACATTTTTCTCGACTTTTTTCTAAAAAAATAATCATTTTTTTGTAAATAAGCCATTTCAAAATTTTCCAACTTCTTTTCCATTTTTTCCTGCTAAGAGTTTCCTTTTGTACGCGCATTTTCTCAAAAAAAATCTTTTTTCTTTCGTTTTCTGAACAAAATATCTTGGCCCAAATAAGGCCAATTTGCAGCAGTCCAACACTGTTGCTCTTTCCCCTCCCCTCTCTCATTTTTTTAAATAGAGTAGCCCCACTATTTTTTACTATTAAAGGGCCTACGAGCCTTTCTCCTCTTTCTTTACCTAGGGTTCCCTCGATGGGGACCCTTCTTCTGCTGCCGCTGGACAGGGCGCGAGGGAGAGAGATCGCACGAGGTTGATCTGTTCTTGTCACTGGAGCACCGCCTGGGGTGGGACTCTTCGTCGTTGATGGGTGGTCTACGGCGTGGAAGTGTGCACAACGGTCTGGAGAGGAGGGTGGCACTAAGGGTCGTGTGGGGGTTGAAGGGGAGGCCTCGCTGCTTGTTGTTGCTCCGCCTGGATGGGAGGGCCGCTAGAGAGAGCACAGTTAGCGATGGGAGGTGGAGCGCCGCATGTGCGCCGCCTGTACGCAACGCTTGCCGCCTGAAGAAGATGCAACAAGGGTTGTCGCCGCCTGGGACGGCGGTGTCTTGGTACTGCACCGCACAACTTGTGCACTTAGGGATAGAGGTTGCATGCTTAGGAATCAGGGAGATCCACCTTCTCCATGAGATTTTGTAAAGCCGCCTGGTGGAGTTATGGGCGGTCGATGGGAGGAGCACTTGAATCTATAATCGAACTTCAGAATTTGGACATGAATTCGAGTTTCATCAAAAAAACCCAAACCTAAACTTGAATCTCAAACAACCACGAACATAAACATGAATTGATCTTCTAGAAATTTGTGACAGCAGAAAAGTAGGGTTTCAAGAAAGAGGAAACCCTAAAACTGAAAACCAAACTACATCGATTTTGAACAATGAAAATAATAAATTCAAGATCAACCAAGAACAACCGCTCAGATACTAAAAACACAAAATAGATACCATGTATCTAAAAAAATACCGCTTCTGAATGTTTTCGTCAATTTTCCCATCATGTTGCAAAATAGATACTATGTATCTAAAAAAATCTCTATTCTGAATGTTTTTGTCACCAATCTTCACCTTGATTCCTTCACCATTGATTCCATCAAAAGTGCACTCCATATATTCAGTCTTAGCCCTACTAATACGAAATCCTTTAAACTCCAATGCATGTCTCCAGACCCCAAGCTTCTCATTTACTCAATCTCTAGTCTCATCAATCAACACAATATCATCAGCGAATAACATACACTAAGGTATCTCATCCTGAATGTGACTTGTCAACTCATCCATAATCAAAGTAAAAAATGAATGAACTCAAAGTTGAACCTTGATGCAGATCAATGTTGATGTCAAAATAGTCAGTCTTCCCAGATTGTATCTGTACACAAGATAAAGCCCACCGAAACTCGTGTATAAAATCTTTTATGAGGTTAATTCATGGACGTGTACTTGTCTCTTTTCCAAAACTTTCCATAATTTCTCTTGCAGGACAGAATCATAAGCCTTCTCCAACAATAAAAGTCATATGGAGGTTCTTCCTTTTATCTCTATAAATCTCTAATGTTCTCCTCAGCAAGTCGATGGCTTCAATAGTTGAGCAACTTGGCATGAATCCAAATAGGTTTTCTTTTACTTTAGAAACTTGCCTCAGCCTTCTTTCGATCACACATTTCCAAATTTTCATAGTGTGACTCATCAACTTGATACTTCAGTAAATTGAACAATTTTGGATGTCTCCTTTGTTCTTATAAAGAAGTACCATGATGCTTCTCCTCTAATTTTCAGGCATTTTCTTGCCTCGCCAAGTAACATTGAATAAATTTGTAAGCCAAGTCAAACCACACTCATCTAAAACTCTTCAAACTTCTATAGGAATGTCATTAGGTCCTACGTCTTTCTCAGGTTTCATAACCTTCAAAAGTCAAAACCTCCTATACTTCCTTTGTATTCAGTCTAAGAATTTCTTATAAAAATCATGGGAAAGCTATGTGTCAACCTTACTTCCTTTGTATTCAGTCTAGGAATTTCTTACAAAAATTATGGGAAAGCTATATGTCAACATTACGACAATCCCAAGCTTTTATATCACAATGCAAGAAGAGTGTGCATAAGTGGGGAATGGTGTTGACATGTAGAAGTTGCATGTGAAATAATCCACGGGTACAACTCAGAGCATTCTAACATGATATGTCAAAATACAAGTAGTGTCCAAGCAATTTAGCTTATAAAGTTGCATGTCCGTGCAATTTCTCTAGCCCGCAATGGAGTCACATGCTGAGACAAAGAATGGCAAGGAATAGAATGGTTACCGTCATTGAATGCTTCAGAACAGTTGCATTGTAAATTTCGTTGTCCTTGTCGTGCGACAATAGCAAGCGTACATGAGGTACGCCCTTCCAACTCTCACCAAGTGCAGGCTTAAAGCCACCTCCTTCTCTGCCTACTGTATGATTTGTCACCTGCATTAGGTTAAAAAGTGATTATTTAGATTATTCCACGTGCATATCAAGAATACTTGAATGACAAATTATATACACTCAGCAAAGGTTTGTGTTCTGCAGATACCACTCAACTATTCAGAAACCTTCTAGCATTTAGAGAGTTACTGGGAAAGAAATGTCTCAAAAAAGGTCAAAGAAAGTGTCATCTACTGACAGAATTAATGACTGCTCCTAACTTAGCCATGCTACTTAACATCATGTGAAGACCAACGTCTTCTCTTCACGAGCAAAAAGCAAACATGTGGAAATTGAGCTTATCGGTAAATGTAGGAGCTACGGATTTAAATCTCAGTATTAAGTTGTGCACTTCCATGGACTTCTATATCGTATAAGCAGATTTTCAAAAAGCATGTAAAAGAAATATATTTGAAAAGGAACATGTGGGACGAAAGAAGAATTACCAGTATTGCAAGATTATTCTCATCTGCTAATTTTTTCAAGAGAAAACCAACAGATACCATCAAGGATCTTCCTGTATAACAAACAAGGTCAAGCTTGGCACAAGATAACTGCAGAAAGCTGTCAAAAACAATCAGATAAAGCAAGTATAATGGGATTATACAAAATCACATATCACCAAAACATATATATGTGTATACATCACATGTGTGAGTATACATAAAAAAGATTAATATATACATGATTTGATATGGCAATGAACCATCCAACTACTCTAGAGAAGAGATCCTATCAGAGATCATCGCTGATCTCATATAAAAGGGTTGTTCAAGAGAAAATATATAAACCCATTTTCCCAGGCATACTTATACCATCAGTGAGGTAGGGCTATATGAGTACAACAAGGTTAACATTGATTAATGAAGAAAGGCGTGAAATGAAAAGTAGTATTCATCGTAGCCCTAGAGCTCTCTTATATAGGAGAAAAGTTCTGCGAAAAAATTACATAAAGTAGACTGGAGAAATATAATGTACTAAGCCTTCTCCCACTATAAGTAGGGTTGGCTACATGGATTCTTGCTCAAATCCATGTTGAAAGATTTGATTATTTTTTACGTTGGCCGTCGACTACCTAACGCAACCCCTACAAGAGTGGGATTTGAATCCTGGTCTTTTGTGTGGTAGACACATTGTACTATCACTAGACCATTAAGTAGGTGTATATATCTATCAACAGAAATAGAAAAATATAAAATAAAAACAAAGAGATATAAGTATCTCTATCATGCTCAGTTTGGAATAGCAACGGTGAAAAGGAACCCTCGCAAGAGCTTTGGTAAACATATCTGCAATACAATTGCCTGAAGCAATATGTGAAGTGGAGATAAGTCCCTTCTGAATCAAATCATGAGTGTAATGACACCAACTTCAATGTGCTTTGTTCTTTCATAGAAGATTGGATTCCTGGCTATGAATAGAGCTGCTTGATTATCACATTTGAGGTGCATAGGAAGAGGCACCTCAATTGCTAGGTCAATCAAGACGAACTTGACCCACATCATTTCCGTGCTCCCTTGGGTCATGGTCCTATACTCTGATTCAACACTAGATCTAGCTAAAATTGTTTGTTTCTTACTTTTCCACGAAACCAGCAAGCTACCAACAAATAGAGTAAACCCTAAAGTGGACTTCCTGACCTTGGAGCACCCGACGTAGTCTGCATCTGCACATCCAATAACTGTGAGAGACGTATCTCTTCTTAATAAAAGGCCTGCACCTGAAGAAGACTTCAGACATCTCAAGATCATGTTAACTGCATTCATGTAAGCCTGTCTAGATTGCTCCATAAACTGGTTGACTCTACTAAATGCAAATAATATATTAGGCCCGGTAATAGTAACATACAACTTCCCTACTAGCTCTCTGTATCGTCTCTTATCCACCTCAGAGTCATCATCATAGAGCCTATCATTCGAATCCATTAGAGTGATAACAGGTCCGCATCCTATTATCTTCCAAGAAAGTAACGCAACTTGCCAAGGTCATTGGTCACAAACTGTCGTCCAAAGAAATCCTTAGCTGCCTAAATGCATTGTTCATTGCTGCCAGTAACAATAATATCATCAACATAAACCAGAATAGCAACAGTACCTCTCTGGATTCTCCTAAGAAAGAGAGAATGATATGCGGTACATTTGACAAACCCCTTCTATTCAATCAACTCTGAGAGCTTCCGAAACCAAGCCCTCAGACTCTGCTTAAGGTCATATATGGCCCTATGAAGTCGGCACACCATATTGGACTCCCCCTCAATAACAAACACGGGCGGTTGCTGCATGTAAACTTCTCCTGCAGATCTCCATATAAGAATGCATTCTTGACATGTAATTGGAAAAGCGGTCAATTGCGTACCACAGCAACATCAATAAGAACCAGTAACGTAGAATGACGCGCAACTAGAGAGAAGGTATCCTGGTAATCTACCCCATAGGTTTGGGTAAATCCAGAAGAAACCAATCTGACCTTTATATCTATCCACAATATCATCAGCTCGGTGTTTCACAGTAAATACTCCATTTTCTACCAACTACATCCTGAAGGAGTTTGTACAACACTCCATGTACCACGAGATTGTAAGGTTTCTATCTCCTCCTCCATCGCCAGACGTCACTGACGACTCTGCAATGTCTCCTGATAAGACCATGGTATCTCCACGATCGATAGTCCCACAAGAAACCTCTGAAATCCTTGAAGAGTCGTGCCAAGGAAACATGGGAAGCAAAAGGATGCATAGTGCATGCACGTCTCTGCTTTGAAAAGCAATAGGCACATCCAGGTCCTCAGCATCCTCAGAAGGTGTATCATCCAAGACATGTTGCACCTCGGGCTGCACACGCAAATCACCAGTGTCATTAGTAGAACTCAAATGCTTAGAACATACCTTGAGTGTGTTGGATGATGGAGGAGGCACATGAGCACGAGGTCGATGCTGGTAAACTTGCGGATAAAAGGTAGGCATAGCAGGCGGTGGTGGAGGTGGTGGTGGTGGTGGTGTAGGCAAGATCGGAGGTAGAGGCATATAGACCTCTTCTCATTCTTTGAAGGAATGAGCTTGTCACATATAGGAGAAAAATACATAATGGATTCAAAAAAGGTGACATCCACACTAACATAGCACCTTCGTCGAACATGGTCAAAGCAGTGATATCCCTTTTGGGCCATAGAATACCCAACAAACACATACTTGATAGCTATAGGAGAGAGTTTGTCAAGACCTGGAGACATCTAATGAACAAAAGCAGCATATCCAAAAACGCGAGGTGTAAGAGAGAAGGGACCCATCCCGGGAAATGCAATCGAGAACGGGATCTTCTTCCCAAGAGCCGATGAGGGCATACGATTCACCAAGTAGCAAGCAGTTAGAACCGTGTCCCCCAGTACGAATGAGGAGTACGAGTCTGGATCAAGAGAGTCCTGACAACAACCAAAAGATAGCGGTGTTTTCGTTCAGCCACCACATTCTGTTGAGAAGTATACGCACAAGATGTCTGATGCACAATACCATAGGATCTAAGTAATTGAGAAAGTTGAGTACTGCATAATTCTAATGCATTATCTGAGCATATAAACTTGACATTTGTAGAAAAATATTCTTTATTTCATTAACAAAGGACTGAATAACATGACCAGCATCAGATTTGTTCATAAGAAGAAAAACCCAATGCAATCTTGAAAACTCGTCGACAACAACAAGACAAAACCTATGTCCTTGATGATTTGGGACACAACTCGGACCCCAAATGTCAAAATGAATTAACTCAAAAAGATTATTACTACTTCGACCCAGACGACTCTGGAAAGTGGACAGATGATGCTTCCCAAACCGGTAGGCGTCGCACTAAAAAGTAGAGCAATGAGAGATATGTGGAAGAACGAGACACAACTTTTGCAAAGGAAGATAACTCAATTGAAGATGCCACACACAGGGAGAAACGGATCTAGTGCGAAGAGAAGAAGCAACAACATAAGGAGATCGTACCAGCCTGTAGAGACCTCCTTGCTCATGGCCAGATCCAATCACCCTGGCCGTAAGAATGTCATGAAACACAAGAGCAGAAGGGTCAAATATGGCACGACAATGTAGATCCTTGATGATTTGACTAATGGGTAGCAAATTCATAGAAAATTCAGGAGCGTAGAGAACATTCTGAAGCCGCGGTGCAAGAGTTAATTGCACCTCCCCTGATCAGTAGACCTAGCCAAAGTCTGGGCCGGGCCATGGGCCGGGCCGACCGGGCCGAGGTTTTAAACCTCTTGTCCAAGGCACGGCCCGGCCCGGTTCATGGGCCATACTTCACGGCCCAAGCCTGGCCCAGGTATGGGCCGGGTCGGGCCGGGTTGACCCATGGGCCGAATGTGAAGTATTTTTTATTAATTTTTTAATGGTATAGGGTTTAGGGTCTAGTATGGAGTGGTGGAGAGTAATACTCAATAGATAGGTCGAGCAAGGATTCCTCTTGAATGGCATATCAACATGATTACGTTGCTCGAATGCGAGCAGTTTATTATGCAGCTCCAATAGCTAGTATGCCAACTACCCTCTTCTGGTAATTTCATATTGAGTTGCAATGGTTGTTTCTTACCATCAATGGAATAAATAGACAATAAAAGCATCTGAATGATCAACAAAATTTGGAATCATGCGTCTTTTTTCTTCTTCTAAGTACGTGTTATAAAAAGAACATGCTATAAAACGAGAGTCTCGCTTAACGAGAAAAACTGAAAGAAAGAACTCAAGAAAGGGGATGGGGAAGAAACAACTACACCCTCCAATATCGCAGCACAGTGCTTGTCGTCGTCATCGTGTATAGCCAGATTACGCCACCATGTTGAAACACCAAAAGAAGTGGGTGAAGGAATGGTATTTGCTTCGCATCCCCAAAATCCATTGCAAAAATCAAGGCAAGAGAAAATCAATTTAAAGGAGCAACATAAAATGAGTGCAGAATCAAAATACCTTGTCACAAATAAGGCAGCTATCACTCCTTTCCTTCCACTCGAGAATGCAAGAAAGGTGGTAGTGATGGTTGCACTTGGCTACTATCTTCGGATTATCTTCTTTGTAGCATGTCATGAACACCACTAGCTATCATTACTAATGATAATGTAAAATAATCACTTGAAGTATATTATATCAAATGTATCTAAAATATAATTTTTAAACATATATTTTTATATGTGCGGGCCGGGCCGGGCCGGCCCATTACCGAAATCTCTTGCCCAAGCCCGACCCATGAACAGGCTGGGCGGGCTGGGTGGGCGGACCCCCGGCCCATTGGCCAGGTCTACTGACCAGTAATGGGGGAATGTTTCCCATCAGCTATCACAACAGATCTCCCTGATTGAGTTGGACTATAAGTAGTGTTGGGCATTGGGTTGGGCCGACCCCAAGGTTTAAAAAAACGAAAAACGAGGCGGTTATCCTGCAATCGAGGTGAGGCGTAGCCTCGAGGCGGTCGAGGCGTAAGCCTCAGTATTACCACCCAAAATATGTAATTTAATAGAGAATATTGTAATAATATTATTAAGATAATATTATCTAATAAGATTTCAATGTTCTAAAGCAATTAAAGCATATTTCAAGTATCTTCTCAAAACCAACAATAACAAGCATATTTCCGGTCTTTGCGAGATGATGCTTGAGTCTAGCGACTCCACCTGTAATCCTCTTCCAACAAAAATTACATTGGACATACACATATCCTTTCCCTTTTTGAGCCTCGTCCATCTCAAGCTGAACACAATATTTCCATGCGACCTCCCTCGGAATTCTTTGCGCCATTGCTAGACTTCGGCATCTCTACAACTTCAAGTAACAAAAATGAACAACATAAAGACTGAAATTTAAGGATTTATTCTTAACGGATTTAAGAAAATTATAAACACTAAAATAAGCAAAGGTTAGATCATCATTCCAGTTAGCATCATTCGCATCATTCTCTGACTTGGAAATATATTGCGCATCTCACCCAAAACCTTATGCAACGAGCATATTTCTTATTTTTCTTTTTACCCTCTCACTCTCCCAACCCCCATTCTCCCCCATGAAAATCCATATTGTGGCACATAAGGCCTACTTAATTATCAATGAAGAAACGACTACAGACAGATCATAAATATCTAACAAGTCTCCCTCCCACGAGCTCCAAGTTAAGGTGCATGTATACAAGGTGTAGGAAGAAGGTTGACGTTGGTTAGCATTATAAGTAACGGCACGTGATGCTTATCCATTTCAAAAATGAGGGAATAGAATTGTCCAAATTCAAACTTGAGGAACAAAATGAAACCCACCCCAAACTGTGAGTATACATATCCCTAGATCACCAAACGAAACTTCTTAATGAAACAATTGAATAAGCAACCCAAGCTCCAAACAGGAGAAAAAAGGGCACTTGACAGTCATGGAATTCCTAAATGTTACTTTCGTTAGGGGCAGAGGCAGAGCACCTTCGAAGGCGGAGGCGGAGTAGCAGGCTTGCAGGAGGCGTCGCAGTGGCTGCCTGTGTGCAGTGCTGGCGACCGGCGGCGAGTGGTGCAGGCGATCGGCGACGAGTCGACGAAGGAGGAGTGGGAGGAGACGTCACTCGACGATGGGTTAGGGTTTTTTACCGTAAGAACAGAAGTCCCGAAGGTCCAGAACATTTCATCGACGCAGGGAAAAAAACTTAAGTGGGTCACGTGCGAAGCACGTGACCTACTAATCCCAGAAACGCCTCACGAGACCGCCTCGCCTTACGCCTCGCCCCGCTTCGCAACGCCTCGCCCGATGAGGCGCCCGCCTCACAGATTCAGGCTGAGGCGCTCGCCTCAAAACGGAATTTGAGCGCCTCGCCTCGAGGCGTACGCCTCGAGCGCCTCGAGGTGCGATTTTTCAAACCATGGCCGGCCCTAACCGACCCAGAACCCAACCCGCATAACCCGATTCAAACTCAAACCTGAATTTTAATGGGCGGATCATGGTCCCCAAAATGAGTCTATATTGATTATCGGACCGAATATCTAGTATATTCATGTTCGTTCCAAATACCATTTTCTAACTTTCACATCCTTATTTCGAGTATAGAATAAATGCTTAGACCCATTAGTAATCATATCCATTGGTGTGGATTTAGTACAATATTACATTAATACGCAATATTTTTACATTAACTAGGATGCTACCTACGCTTCGTTGCAGTATAGATTTAAGATTTTTATGTAAAATAAATATGTATATGTTAGAATCAAAAGAAATACATATTCGTGAAGTATTTTTGTAACTATGTAAGAAATATATTGTTCGTTATTCTATCAATCATATAAAACATGTTCAAATTAAGATATTTACATAGAATATACGACTAATAAAATTTGATTATCAAACAACTTTTCAAAATATGATTGACTATATACAATACATATGATAAATTATATACAATAGAATTAAATATATCCACATTTTTTTACATAGTTTGTTACTTTCACTTGCTTTATTTTTCTTGATAAATGGCTTATTTCTTTGTCAGACATTTGACTTTATTTTGCAACAATTGGAAGAGTTATGTTCGCAGTTTATAAGAACTACTATCATACGTGCTGGGTTAGGTGAGCCCATTTTTTTATTCATACTAGACATAACTGGTAAAAAGCTTAAGCATTATAAATTTATGTTAAATATTTGAAGATAAATCTGCAACAAAGTCGGTATTAGGAAAAGGTAAAATGTTTTTTTTAATGTTGTTACATCAGTCATAAAATTTAAAAAGAAACGAAAAATGTGGAACCATGTAGTTTATTAATTACAAAAAAATATCTACGAGGAATGTATTGATTATATATCAATCAATAACTGCTTAATTCAATCTGCAATAAAATGTTAGTAACGAATACTAGACATCGAGACTTCAATAGTTATAAAAATGAATCTCATCCCCGATTGATTCTCCTCCCAACGCTATAATTCACATGAGAAAAATGTGAAGCACATGGTTGACTCCAATTTACAGTAAACACTCGCTCACACTACCTGCAAAGGTTGCTCCCGTCAACAACCAAAGTTGCAACCTTCTCTAAAATTCCAAAGCAAGCGCTCACTCACTTCAATGATTCACATGTTACAACTCCAACAATATCCCTTCTATTTATATCCTGAAAAGTTATCCACAGCTATATAAAATAGATCCCTTTACGCATAAGATACCTCAAATAGACCCATGCCCCCCGGATACATGCGAGAATTTTCACTCAATTGGTGGCAGTAAAGGCTCCGCGAACCACACCATGTCCAATCCACATGTAATCGGTATATTCTTAAACTTGTCAACCATCCGGACCTACAATACCATCAATACAACTTGCCCCAATCTCCCATTGGCTTCAAACAAACACTTTCCCCCATTTAGGAAAAAATCATCTGCAGAATAATTAAGTGTAGGCTATATGATCCCAAATACTTTGATTAAATATGTGATTAAATTGAAATTAGTTATCAATTGACCTGCAACCACGAAAAGTTTGATAAACATATATGCCAAAACATAAACAGAGAATATGCAACTTACTGTCCTGTAGAGAAGTGCTGAGAGATTGGACAAACCAGAGATGTCGAAATTGTCAAAAACCTTGCGTCTACAAATGTACATGGTCATCCCAAAGTTGTAAAGAGGAGCAGCAAGGAGAGTTTGGAGAAACACATGGAAGAGAAAAGGGGAAAACACTGGAAGAACCACATGGCAAGAGCTGAGTGAAAAATACAGCTTTAATATATGTATATATAGATTTATACTGAAATGAGTTGGATACTTTACGGACATTGTAAATCACACAATGTATTCCTATCTTAGTTTTGAACATCACTTGATCTTTTATCTATAATTTTAAATGTGAGAAGATGAAAGGTGATTGTAGCTTTTTTACAGGATACGTACTACCCCATTATAACCCATCTCGATTTATATGTTCTATGGATACAAAATAACAATAAAGACATATTTGATGCATATCCTTAAATTACAGTGAAGTTACATGAGAATTAAATCTTCTACATGAAATATTTTTGAATAATACGAAATAAAATACATGGTTATAGAATCATCATACCTTATAACTTATATCAGCAATAAAATCAAAAGAACATAATAAGATAGCTCTAACATAAGGGTAAAATGGGGCTGCCCCCTTGACTTAGCTCCTCCCGCCTCATTTTCTCCATTTTTTTATTTTTTTGAAAGTTTCTTCCGCGAATATTCATCACTATATTCCTGTATTATGCTATTCAAATTTAGTGTGAAACAGAGATTCCTACAGCCTCCATCCAGACGGGGGAGTTTTTAGCAATTCTGTTACCGTTAAAAAATGGTTGTCTGGATGCAGGCCGTACGAGTCTCTGTTTCACATGAAATTTGAATAGCATAATATAGAGATATAATGATAAATATTCACGGAAAAAATTTTCAAAAAAAAATGGGAAAAATAAAGCTAAGGGAGCCAAGTTAGCTCCCTAGGGGCATCCCCATTAAACCCCTAAAATAAATATGGAAGTGCAACACCTCGAATGAAGAAATTTTGATGGAAAAGGATGTAGAAATAACGTCATTTTTTTGAAATAGAGGGGAGAGACACGTATGAGAAGTAAGAGAGAGGGAGTGGCATGAAGTGTGAGAGAAGGGAAGAGAGAGATGGAGATCGTCTCCTAATTATAGAAAGCGAATTATAAAAAAAAAGGGAAGAGTACCACGTGTTGATATTTTGAAAGCTGGGAAAGGATCCCAACTTTACAAAGGAGCGTGTTGATTTTTTAAAGATGGGAAAGGAACCCCGTAGTTGGCATTGGTGAGATGCGGAGAGGACTATGAAACTGTCCACGTGTCATGCAATGGGTGAAAAACCCAGATTTTAAGAAGGTATATAGATATGAAAGAATAGAATATGTGTCTTCAAGTGTTAGCATGTACAACTGTAACCAATATGTATTGGGATATAATGCCCGCATCTATAATAGAATGTGTAATGGTGAATTGAATGGGTGTTTAAGTCGCCATATTTTTTACCACGTTTCTATTTCCAATATACAGCTGATGTCAAAATCACAAATTAGTTAGCGTACTTAAAGTTTTAAACATGCACGCATGCATAAGAAACAACCAGACAAATGCGAGAACGCACATGATATTGGTATACATAGGTGTTAAATTGGGCCGACCCGATCCGAACCTGACCATTTTGTTTGGGTCGGGTTTGGGCTTGGGCCTGGAATTTGAAAATAAAATGGGCCTAGGCCCGACCCATTAGCTCATATTACTTAAATGGGCTTGGATCAGGCCAACTCAAACCCGACCTGACCCGGCCCGATGCCCAACCCTAACTATAAGTACTGAAATGTCCTCTATCACCGCAGAAATAATGATATGCTATTAAATCTATAATCAATTCTGACAAACCTGAACCACTAGTAAAAGCATAAGTTATATCTGATGTGGAGATTGATGCTAAGGCAGCTACCTCTGAGGATCCTGAAGGAGAGCTGGTAGATCTAGAAGTAGGCATAATCTCTCTAACTGCACAACAAGTTCATCAAATCTCTGATCCGATACAGGGGATGAACTCCCAACCTGCTGAGTCTGCTCTGCAACTCATCCAGAAGTCGAAAACCCAAGCTTGGAGTAGCATGTTTCCTCAGAATGACCATGCATGTGGCAGTAGGTGCACAACTGACAGGGTCGACTACACCCTCCCCTACCATGGTTAGAGCTCCATCTACCACGATATTGTGTAAGGCTCCCCCTACCACGAGATGCATCCATAGCTGAAGAAGTCTGAGACTGCAAGATGCCACCATAGGATATAGATAGCCTACTCAATCTGTGATACGTCTCCTCCATTGGAGGTATGGTGGCATCAGTAAGAATCTGAGAACGAGCAGCATCATAATCAGGATCAAGAGCTGCTAGAAAGACCACAGTCATCACAGAGTCTATAAGCCTTGAGCTGCTATGGAGTTGCAACCAATGGGATGTAACCATGAAGCTTCTCAAACATACCCCTTAGAGAAGTGTAAAGGGTATGGAGGGGATGATTATTCTGCTTCGATGTGAAGATATCGTGCTGGAGCTGCAGTATCTTCGATTCATTTTTCGTCGGAGAGTAGGTCGTGGCGAGAATGTCCCACATAGCCTTTGCAGTATGCTGATTCAGTATATCATTAGCTATCTTTGTTGACACAATCCCATACAGCGACACTCGTGCATATGCATCTTCTGCCTCCCATGAGGCATTTGCCCCAGTCTTGTCACTAGGCTCCTCATTCGTGAGGATGCGCTTCTTGCCATTACACTAGATTAAACTCATGAACAACACGGTCTACAATTCATAGTTTGTTCCATCCATCTCAACGATGGGTGTTGGACCTTTAAAGGCACCCAGGAATAAAACATCAGCTTTGTTGTCTGACATAATGACAACATTCCCAAGACTAGGTCTAAAATAAGTATGAAATGTGTCTACACTGACAAAAAGGAAGATCGTTGTGGGTGTAGACTCATACCACAACCTTTTCCATTCGAAGGAAACTCCTTAGGGGAACTAAGGTGTTTTAGATGACCATGCCACACCCTAGAAACCTAGAAATGGTGCAGCGTCGGCACGAAGAGAGAGACGACCAGAGAATGGCGACGGCGACGAACAGAGAGCGACGGCCGCTAGGGGACAGGAAGCGGCGGCCGATAGCGGCGGCGTGGAGGAGACGACTGACAGTAGATGTGGCTGCTACTAGGCGGCGGCTGGCAGCAATAGCGGTTGTCGCTCCTGTTGCTCCTAGGCAGTGGTGTTGCTGAGAGATGGACGGCAGCGGCAGCCGCGGGTGTGTGCGGATCACGCTAGGATTTTGGTGGGGTGGGGCTCTAGGGCACAGGTTCGATCTAGGACCATCGCTCTGACGCCATGTGGAAAAGCGTGAAATGAAAAGTTGTATTCAACGTAGCCCTATAGCTCTTTTATATAAGAAAAGCTCAAATTACATAGAAATAAAAAATATAGAATAAAAAGAAAGAGATATAAGTATCTCGACAATTTACAAAAGGATGAAATAATCCATCGAGCCATATGTGAAATAGCAATAAGCTCAGCATCCATTTTGTCTGCAAGAGATAGGATTGGAATAAACTTCATCTTGGAGATATATGCAAAAGTCTCCAATCTCCGTATTATTGAACCCAAGATTTTTTCTAGTAAGTCCCTGATATCGTCTTGCTTTTACCTTAAAGTAGAACCATAATATTTGTAATTGTAAATACCACTTACAACTAACAAGCTCCTAAAATTTTCCAAGTTGAAGCCTTTTTGTGAGAGAATACCGACTTATATCGCAAGAAGTTCTTTTAAGTATAGCAAATATTCCAATTGTGAGAGAAACCCACTTAAATGGTTTGGTGGTAGTGCAGTGTGCCTACCACCCAAAAGACCAGGGTTCAAATCCCCCCTTGTCGGGGTTGCGTTAGGTAGTCGACAACCAGCGTAAAAAATAGTCAAATCTTTCAACATGCATTTGAGCAAGAATCCATGTAGCTGACCCCTCTTATAGTGGGAAATGGCTTCGCCATTTGTATAGCAGATATTCCAGGAAAATTTGATAATTTCTCTGCCAACTATTCAGAAAGCAACATAAAATTATATTCCATTTAATGGGATCGCAGGTTCAATCCAAAACAAAAGCAAGTATAGGACCATAATCCATTGAGGCATGGTACTCAACCAAAAAAAATGTTCGCATATACAAGGAAGTAGGTTTTGTTATCATCGGGCTCTAAATGGCTCGAAGTTTTCTTCTCAAAAACTTGCAACTTCCCCCATTCCCCAACCTTGAACACACCTTACAGTGTTTCCCAACATTTTCCTCGGTCTTCCTCTCTATGCCCTTGTCATCCTCACCTTCCATTCTATCATAAACCATCACACCACCATCCCAATAATTTTGCTCCTCAACATCCACGCAAAGTACTCATCATGGTTAATCATGAAGCCTAAAATAACCCCATTGTATGCTGCCGCAACGGAAGACTTACACCTATACATTCATATGCATGGTACATTTCCAGTTTCAAGGGGCCGCTTTGATGAAATCCGGAAATTATCCATCTCTAGATTGATCCAGTGACTTTTCCCCCCAAAAATACCTAATAGTACAGCATGTGATAATTCAGTTCTTATAGAATGAAAACACCACGTCTGTTTGGATTGAGGTTTAAAGTTAAGAATGATAAACTTAGCTCTTGTGAGTTAATCTATTTGAATCAGGATAATAGGGATTAAATGATCAAAAATAAAAAAGAGGCTTGGTGAAATAAGTTGAATGGTTTTGTCAGTGTTGAAAGTGTTTGGTATCAAAAGAAAGTAATGTGCATGTACCATTATTTTGTCATGCAATATTAAGACAATCCATGATTTGGAATTTAGCCCAAACTAAGCCATGAGCGGGTCTTAAGGTTTTAATTTAGGGTACAGCTATTTTAGCTTATTATAATAAATAGAAATCAATTATGGAACTCCAATTTTGGCAGGGACCTATGAGGAGATATTTAATTAGGTGTGATTGGGAATTGGTTTATGTTATTAATACCTTTTATAAGTTCATCTCCCTCTCATATAAAGGCGTTAAGAAAGCTTTCATAAAAAAGAAAAATATGCTGACGAAAAATGGAATTTTACTCCCATATCCTCCTCTTAATTTCCTTGGAACACGGCCCCACATCTATGTTCCTCTCTTAACTTGTGAAGCTTGTTACTCTTTCTCTCTCTCATCCATGTTCCTCTCTTAACTTGTGAAGCTTGTTATTCTCTCTCCCTCCCTCCCTCTTCTCTCCTCCTCCTCCTCTCTCTCTCTCTCTTTCTGCATTTCCAAATCTCATGTCAGCGTCAATTGATATCAGAGGATCACACCCAAATTGTTTCTCCCCTTGTTGTGCACTTCTCGTTACTCCTTTCATCTCCAATTTTCATGTCAGCGACATATATTGACATTTTTTAAATAGAAATGTGGGAAACACCCGTGACTGATGCCCGCCCCAAAATATATTAAAGCAGTAAAAAGATATTGACACTTGCAACCATTTTAAGAGAATATATGTCAGATATAAATCATTGCTGCATTATCGTACTGAAATAGGTTGCAGATATTAATTTGTCAGAGACGAAACCATTTATCTTAGAGATGGGACCATGCAAACCTTTGTCTCTGGGAGTGTTTGTGACCCATGATATTTATGCATTGAACAAAAGCTAGACGCCGACTCGAAGTAGAATGATACCATGAGAATGTTTGCCTCCAAGAATCGGTGTTAAGAGAGATGAAATTGAATCTACAACAACCAAGCGTAATTCACCGTCTCCCGTCCTTCCCTAATCCACATAAAGTGTCAATGACAGTGTCTTGCAATAGACTACGGCACTCTTTTTGTAGAATAGAAATGGTAACGCTTGAAATACCTGTTGCTTCAGGGTCAAATCCAGCTGATCTAAAGTCTGCGACAATGCAAAAATGTCATATATGGAAGTACAGAAGATTCTGCTCAGAATTTTCATGATCCTTCCATTTGTAACCTGAAACCATTTGCAATATGAAACCATCTAAGAGCACCAACATTGAATCTATGTAAAACATATGATAAAAACATGATAATGCATGATACATCTGACCTATGCAAAAACCAAGGAAGAATTGGAGTGAAAAAATACCTCTTTACTTAAGGGACTTAACTGACCACCAACAATGGAAGCAATTCGCTGTGACGAAAAGGAGTTTCCAGTGTCGAGGAAGAGAACAGTTCCAGAGTACCTTTCAGCAACATGAGCGGCAATGCACAAACATACCTACAAGGACAAAAAGATGCATCAGAATATTCTGAAGCTCATATCCGAGTTTAATCCAGCTAGCATTGGAACTCGATCAATATCAACAACCCAGCATTTTCCACTATAAGTAGGATAGCCTACATGGATACTTTGATCCCAAAAAATCCAAATTGTGCTACACACAGGTTGAGATTGAAAATTCCATGACATTTTTCATAGTCATCTCAAACATTTCTTAGGTCTTCTCGCCCCTTCTTGCAAGGCTCTTCTTCAACTTCATGTATACCTTTCAACTAGAGCACGTCATAAACTTCATTATCAATGTCCCAATAACATTAAATATGTTTCCTTCAATTCATCCTCTACCAGTGCCACACAATCATTTGTTTAATACTTCTACTGCAAATCCGGTTCCTTTTTTATGTGGCCACACATCAGGCGAAGAATAGTCATCTCAGTTGCATATATTCTCTACACGTGTCTATAATCCACCAACCAACATTGCATGAGTGTTGCATGTCTAACTACAAGTCTAGTATGCACGTTTTGTAGTCAAATGTATTCTTATCATAGAGAACACAAGAAATTTCTCTCCACTTCAATCGCCCAGCACTAATTTAATGAGTGGCATCTTCATCAATTCCTCCATTCATGCCATATGCAATATTTCTCAACAATATTCTATCAGTCTCGTGCCTTCAAAATCAAAGATGGTCATGCACAATACCCGCATCCGGCATGAGTCATCAAGGAAAGGTGGCAAATTCTTCTTGCCGCGTGGTGAATCCCATGTCCAGCAAAATAAACCACCAAAGACATACTCACTACTCCATACGATGAATCTGAGATCGATAACTATTTCATAATAGTTATTCAAATTGATGCATGTAACTTCATGTGCTTACATTTCTCGACCTGACCGCTTGTTGAGTTCAGGTCCAAATGGACACACTTATAAACTCACTTCACACTTCGAGACTGTTAGATACGATGTTATGTTTGGGGTGTTACACCGCAGCATTCTTGCAATCGAAGTTGGCCAAAGCTACCGATCTACACACGACCTGATCAAAACATCCATGGATCTAAAAATCCCGAGAAATCATGATTCTTACTTGTGTTTTTCCGCACGACGACGGTCCAACCAGTTCCGTCAGCTCGCCTTCGCGCACACCGCCTCCAATAAGTGAATCGATGCTACAATCATTTTCAAAAACATCACCGACCCATCACAATCACACATCAAAGTAACCACAAAGATGAAAATAGTAACTTGTAAGTACGCAGTAAACAAACCCCGGCAATCCAGTGGACAGAAAATGCTTATTCCTCTCGGCATCGGCGAGCAACGCAACGCCGTTCCTCCAAGGCTTGTGCCGTCCATCCACGATCGACAGCACTCGAGCGATGCCCTGAGCCGAAAAAAACCCGGTCTGAATCTGACGGACCGATCGAATATGGAAAGCTGAAGAGAGAAGACGAATGGGAGGACCTCTTTCAGAGCGGCCGAGTTGGGTTGGCGGTCCGCGAGAGCCGCAAGAACGTAGAGGTCGCTGACGAGGAAGTCCTCCACTGAGAGGAGAGGGTGAGAGAGATGGAGACGGACGAAGGTTTAAGGATGGGAGAAGCGGACCTGTGGAGATGCCGTGGGAAGCGCAGAAGCGTCGGAAGTGGGAGTCTATGACGGGAGATTGCTGCTCGAGATCCTCCAGAGGCGTCATGTCTTGTTGCCGGTGGAGTGGGAGTACGAACTTCTGGAGAAAATTTTCAAACAACGAATTGATCGAGTATCCATAAACATATAATGCTAACATTTACCACAAGGGACGCCTCCTCTCAGGCCCCATCTCCCTCAACCTCATCTGGTACGGTCACTTCACCCCCTCCCAGCGCGCCATTGTCACGGATTTCCTCGCCTCCGTCTCTTCCTCCAAGCAGTCACCGCCGCCTTCGGTCTCCGACTGGTGGAGGACCACCGAGAAGTACTACCACCAGCTGCCCAAGTCCACCCTCCCCGTCCTCACCCCCGGCGCCCAGACCTTCGACGAGTCGTGTTCCCTCGGCAAGCAGCTCACCTCGGCTCAGATCGCCGAGCTGGTGGCGAGGAGCGGAGGGACGAGGAGGGCCATCAGCGTGGTGTTCACGTCGGAGGACGTGGCGGTGGAGGGCTTCTGCATGAGCCGGTGCGGGACCCACGGGTCGTTGCCGAGGTCGAGGCGCGCGTACATATGGGTGGGGAACTCGGCGAGCCAGTGCCCGGGGCAGTGCGCGTGGCCGTTCCACCAGCCCGTGTACGGGCCGCAGTCGGCTCCTCTGGTGGCGCCGAACGGGGACGTGGGCGTGGAGGGGATGGTGATGAACCTGGCGAGCCTCCTGGCCGGGACCGTGACGAACCCCTACGGGAATGGGTGCTTCCAGGGCCCCAGGGAGGCCCCTCTGGAGGCCACCTCCGCCTGCACGGGTATCTACGGGAGGGGGGCCTACCCGGGATACGCGGGCGACCTGCTCGTGGATCCGGTCACCGGGGTAGCTACAACGCTCGAGGGGTGAACGGCAGGAAGTACCTGATGCCCGCTCTGGTGGACCCCTCCACGTCCGACTGCAAGACCTTGGTGTAGAGTAAAGACAGATTGCTCGGAAGTCTAGCTCATGTGTTTATTTATTTATTTATTTATTTATTTCTGTATGTATATTGTTTGATTTTTTTATTATATTATATCGATAAAGCAAAGGAAGAAGTGCTGAGGTGCATTGGAGTTCCCACTCTTTGTCTCCGTTTAAAAAAAGCAACACAGTTTAAAATTATTTCCCACACAAAAGACCATTTAATTTAGTTTAGATGTTTATCTGTAAAGCGATCACCATGGGGCCTCCCACGCAGTTGCAGCACCTCGGCAAAATATTACAAGGCCGAGAGGCTTCCACCTTCCGCCGCCTTCATCGCCGCCCCTTCACCTCCCTAACGGAGCGCATCCACCACCTGTGCACGACCTCCAACGACGTGGACGAGGCCCTCCGCCTCCTCGACGGCGCCCGCCTCCTCGGCCACCGCCCCAACTCCCTCAACCTCAGCAGCATCCTCCACGCTCTCTGCCGCTCCTCCCGCTTCCTCGAGGCCCACCACCGCGCCCTCCTCGCCTTCTCCTCCGGATGGCTCCCCGACGACCGCACCTCCAACGTCCTTCTCTCCCTCCTCCTCCGCTCCCGCACCCCCCACCTCACCCTCCGCGTCCTCCGCCGTCTCTCTTCTTCCAAGCCCTCCTTCGTCCCCTCCCCCTCCGTCCACAGCCTCCTCATCTCCCAATTCTGCGCCGCCTCCGACCCCGTCATGGGTTACCGCCTCCTCAGCGACACTGGACAATCACCCAGCACCGTCTCCTATACCGCGGTAATCGACGGGTTCGCCCGATGCGGCCACTTGATGTCCGCGCTGCAGCTGTTTGATGAAATGCTCAAGAGAGGTGTCCTGCCCAATGTGGTCACCTACAGCGCGTTGCTGAAAGGATTCTTAAGGAAGAGGATGGTTTCCGAGGCCAAGGCGCTTGCACAGCAGCTTTGGGTGAAGATGGTCGATGAGGAGGACGTCACCGTGAACAACGTGGCCTTTGCCAATTGTATCGACGCCTTATGTCGAGAAGGCTACTTCCATGAGGTGTTCAGGATAGCTGAGGAGATGCCTCAAGGGAGGAGCGTCTGCGAGGAGTTTGCCTATGCACAGATGATAGACTCACTCTGTCGATCCCGAAGGCATCATGGGGCATCAAGGATCGTTTATATAATGAGGAGGAGGCGCTTCATCCCCAGCCTGCTTTCTTATAACTGCATTGTTCACAACTTGTGCAAAGATGGAGAAGGGGGATGCAAGAGAGCTTATCAATTGTTTCAGGAAGGGATAGAGTTCGGGTACTCACCCCCGGAGCCTACATATAAGGTACTTGTCGATGCACTCTGTCGAGCAAGGGATCTGGACAAGGCGAGAAACTTGACTCAGTTCATGGTGACTAAGAGTAGTGCCGACAAGATCAGAATATATAATGTGTATATCAGTGCTCTTTCTGCTTTAGATAACCCAAGCGAACAATTGAATGTTCTTGTGGAGATGATGCTTCAGGATAAATGCAGGCCTGATGTGATCACCCTTAATACCGTGATACATGGTTTTTGTAAAGTCGGAAAGATCGACGAAGCTAGAGAGATCCTAAATGATATGCTGAGTGGTAAATTCTGTCCTCCAGACGTGATTACATTCACCACATTTTTGTCAGGTCTACTGGATGTTGGAAAGATGGAAGAGGCCCTCGATATCTTGCATGTTGGGATGCAAAAAAATGGATGTAGTCCCAATATAGCCACATATAATGCTGCTCTTCGTGGATTATGTAAACTTAAACAGACTGGTAAAGCAATGGAAGTTTTCAGAGGAATGGCTGCTAAGGGTACTCCTTCAGACAACACTACTAACACTATTATCATTAGCGGGCTCCTCGCAGAGGGACAGGTGACTGAAGCAAAACTGTTTTGGGATGAAGTCATCTGGCCATCAAGCAAGCATGATGATTTTGTCTACGCGGCTATTCTTCGAGGCTTGTGCAGATTGGGAAAGCTCGACGAAGCATGTGATTTCTTATATGAATTGGTAGACTGTGGGGTATCTCCTGGAATTGTGAACTACAACATTTTGATTGACAGTGCATGCAAGCTTGGTTTGAAGAGACTGGCTTATCAAATTGTGAGTGAGATGAGAAAGAATGGCCAAAGACCCGATTCTGTTACGTGGAGAATTTTAAATAAATTACATGGAAGCAGGAGTGGAGACCTCGTTGATTGTAATCAAAAGGAGGAATCCAAAGCAACTTTAGAAGAAAAGAAGCCCGCTATGACATCAACTGTTGAAGGAAGATGGCGAATTGAGGAGGATGGAAACGACTTGAGCACCTCTGTTCCTGTGTGTGGTAAAGATCCTTCAGAATCAGGCGCAGGAATGTTTAGTGTTTCTGCAATTCCTGATGCATATGGAAGTCACATGAATGCTACCAAGCATTATGTTGAAAAAGACGACACAAATGCTAATGAGTCGCATGTTGATTGTAATCAAGAGGAGGAATCCAAAGCAACTTTAGAAGAAAAGAAGCCCGCTATGAAATCAACTGTTGAAGGAAGACGACGAATTGAGGAGAATGGAAACGACTTGAGCACCTCTGTTCCTGTGAGTGGTAGAGATCCTTCAGAATCAGGCTCAGGAATGTTTAGTGATTCTGCAATTCCTGATGCATATGAAAGCCACATGAATGCTACCAAGCATTATGTTGAAAAAGACGACACAAATGCTAATGAGTCGCATGTTGTTAGTGAGTACTTTTCTAAAGATATGAAAGGTGAGGAATATTTGGATCTACATGAAATTGAACCTCTGTTCCAGACATCTAGGAGGTTATTTCGATTGCTTTAGAAGGTGGAAGAGCTTTTAAGTTTTTAACTAATGTAAATGACTCTAATTGCAATGGAGAAGCAAGAGGGTTATTCGTGTGTTTTTGTGTGAAGGTATGCATATTTAGTTTCATGTATAGGAACAATGAATGTGTTTATCAGTTTATATATAGCGTTCTTCCACATCTTTTTTTCGTATTTTTTTATAACATGTGGAGAATTTAGATTACCTAATATAAAAATTTTCTCATTCAAAATTCAAATCATTTGGAGGCTCATATCTTATCCATCTATGTTATCGATTTTGAACGATCTCATAATTGCTGAATGGACACCTTCAAAATGGATGTGTTCTATTTTTCATGGATTTTAGAATATATATATTCCTCTTATTAATCTAAGTTAATCAACCCAAGTTTAAAAAACCATAGTGTATGTATGTGCGCGTGCTTGGGTGTACGCGCCCTTGAGTAACCAAGTTAGCTTTGTAAAGCCATTATTATTTTTTGTGCATTTTTTAATAACACTTGAGGGGTTGTCTTTGATTAATAAAAGCAATATGTGTTTTAAATTTCGTGTAAAGCAGACGTAGATAAATTATCTATTTGGAGAGGTCGATTTCAACAATTCTAATATCGTTAAAATTGAAAAGGTTGATGGGTAAGATATGGGTCTCAAATTGAGTTCATTTTATATAAGAAATGTTGATATTAGATTATCTAAATCCACCCTGCTTTCTTAAAAAATACCTTAAAATAAAAAATAAAAAATATTGAGGTTAACTGTAATGATGGTTGTTTGACAATATTCTTATCACTTACATATCAAATATCAATAACCCCGGGGTCCTTACTACAAAATTGTCAAAAACTCTTAACCTATTAAAATAATTACAACATTAAATATAAAATAACACAATTGCAGGGTGTTGATGAAGTTTACCCCCTTTGAGCGGGCGATCGGACAGCTGACTGTCGTCACTTGGATATGTGGTGCGCCCGTGACGCGCGATATCCCTTCGACACCAACACCCAGGATTAAGACGTGAAAGGTCGATCGGACGGCTGGGCGGGGTCTGATCCTACGGTAGCAGGAGAGTCTGGACTCGACGCACAATCCGACGGTTCTGGGTCCCTCTCCAAGAACATGGAAGAACAAAGGGTGGCGCGAGCTTCGATCGTCAACTAGGTGCTGCTCCGACCGCCGTAGAGGAGAAACAATGCTCAGAGAAATAAATGTTGACCATTGTCATATGGTATGCCATCCAACATACATCTTCCAAGAAGAAAAAGAATGATACGGTGTACCATTTATCAGTTGCTAGATTTCAGATCATGAGTTCGCGCACACCTTACTAAATATCTGATCCTAAATGAATATTTTATCCTTACATCTTCACGAGACACTTCATTTAGGGCCTCTCAAGCAAACCAGGATGATTATTTAGTTTCCAGACAGATCGGTCAAGAGGTCGAAGGGTAAACTTCATGACGTTGTCGTGGTGGTACGAGGCACGAAATTCACTGTGGCTTTTGTTGTCTTAGACTCTGACTCTTCAGTACCATCACATGATGATGCCATTATTCTTGGTCAGCATTTTATGTGTGCAGCCAGGGCCATTATTGATTATGGGACCAACATTGTTACTTTTCCTCCCAGCAGCATAGTGTTGAGCTCTAAGACATTATAGTTGTGCTTCAGACGAGTGTGCTACTAGCCCATCAGATACATGGGCATGCGATATTATAGATGAGATACAACACGATCCTACCCCTTTTGATTCTACTGAGACCCGAAATTCCCTCGTTGCATAGGAAAACTTGGATAGCATTACCTTTGGTGATCTGCATACACATGTTTGGTGATTTATTGATGAGATTCACATTATATACGTCATTGAGAAGAAATCACTGGTGGCATGCACTCGAAGCTTGTACCTGATTTAGTTGTAGATACTTTGGTCGAGCCTTCTAGTTGAGAGAATGTTGAGCCCTCTTTTCATTCAGATGGCTCCCTTGGGCGTGCTCCAGATTGACCTTGGTGACAAGGAGGTCTCCAACAGCCCAGGGAGGTACGGCGAGGCCTTGAGCGGCCGTTACACCATCTCCGACGGCCACGCCGCCGTGAGGTTCAATCTCAGGCATTTTTTCCCTCGAGGTCTATTTTTCCTTTAATTTTCTTGCACTATCTAGACTCATTTAGGTCGTAAGATTCAATTTGAACCTTCTATTTCGATCAACACTCCTACATTCACCTCACCGATCACCTTACCGGAGCTTGCTCCGGCGAGCCCCGACTCCACCTTTCAGACCATTCTTCCCTCTGGAAGGTCACAGCATTTCGCCCGCAACCTTCTTAACTTTTTTTGCAGATCGCAGGAGTCTTGAAGGATATGGGGAGATCCTCAAGCGCGTCACAGAATCGTGATGATCGCATCATATGCAATCGGAAGCGACTAGTGTACTAGTTGCTCGATGCAGTGGAATTTAAAAATTTTAATTTGATGATATCACATGATCCAAGAACCTTTCTCGGATCGTTTCATCTAAACCACAATAGGTATTAAGATTACATCTTGAAGGGTATTTGCATTCGAGTTTCTAAACTAAGAGACCTCATGTCTCAAGTCTGATTCGACGGAGGAGACGCTTGCGAGCGCGTTGATGAGACACGTCCTTCTCGCAATCCATATTGATGATCCAAGCGGTGAATCTCCTGATTTCGTCACACGAGATTCGATGTCTTCTTCGTCCCTCTATTTTCAATCACATGACTGGACGGGGGCATGATGAGGTTGGAGGAGGTTTCTCATTCTCTCGTTTCCTATCTCTTTTTCGTGTTCAACAGTGATGTTTCCCAACGACAACTGCAAACGCATGGAAATGGACGACGATCATTTGATATCAAACTTGATTAATTTTTTATTTCCTTATGTTCAATTTGATTCGTTTTTTTTTATATCGAATTTTAAGTTGTCATGATTTGGATTTCAAGGCAGAGTTCGGTACATGTGAGATGGAGGCGGATTCTAGTGTATGGAATATGAAGGTGGAGGAACATGATGAAGCGTGAGAGACTAAGGTGTATAGTTCTATTTACATTAAGGGATAATATTTTTACATATTAACATTACAGTTCACAAATTGATTCGTTGATTTTACAATCTTAAATTTCATTTTTGTATATACCTTATCCGTAAAATATTGATGAATTACTAACTGACTTTTTTATTTTGCAGATCACCGTACAAATTTTACAAAGTGAGAATGAACTTTACAAAGGCAGTGCGAAAATCTACAATTATGACATTTACATACAAAGATTTAAAAAAAACACATATTTTACAAAAGAAAGTAAAAAATTACAAAATATTGACATATTCTGCTTTTCAATGATGTTGACAAATTGATAAGTAAAAATAAATTGCAATCATGTGCTAAACCATATTATCAAATTTATAGATCTAACATAAATTATACATAAAAATCATTAGGATTTACAAATATATATGCACGAATCTAGTTTGTTGGGAACATATTTGGAAACCTAACGTGCCTAAATATTGACGGTATATACCAGAATTGCACAAGTCTAAAATAGTAAACCAAAAGGATATAATTAATTTCAAATTTAAGGAGAAATAGAATGACTAAAATGCCCTTTTAAGTAAGATATCATTGGATTGAGATCTAATAGATTACATTGATGGCTCACCACAAAATTAGTGAGACCCCACCTCATTTGAAAGGGTCTATATATATATATATATATATATATATATATATATATATATATATAATTTTCTTCTTTATATATTACTAAAAATTTATTTTTAAAAATGAAAAATTAGTAAATATCAAAAATCAAATACAGGTGATACAATATCATACATATTCCTCTCTCTTATTATAAGTATCACAAAACCAAAAACATGTAAAAATCTTAAATCACATAAACTATAAAAATGCGTTGAAAAAAAAACAAAAAATACACATGATGACTAATTGGACTAAGTCGTTGAGCTTTATTTGAGATAGAGTGTAGCTTCCCGATGTTCGACCTATGTATATTTTCATGTTATATATTAGTGTCTAATGTGAATTATATTTGTACTTCAATTTGACGTATATAGATCCGTTTTTGATGATCAACCCTTACTAAATTTACTTAAGTGTGGATCGATATTAAAAAATTAATCGTTCGTATTATTTGAATTAATAATTAAATTCACTTGTCATTTACTCAAGCAACATTATTCCCTTTATTAATTAGAATTGACTAATGCTTAAACTGATAAACTTACTTAACTTCAGATTAATCTCTTTGTTGTATTTTTGTAAATTTAGGTCATTATATCACATATTAATTTTTGTAGGATTAGATTCTCTACATTAAAAACTATTAATTATTTTACTAAGATGCACATTTTATATAGGTTAGTAATTAAATTAATGTTTCTTATTTTCCGTATATAAATTTTTAAGAAAGCAAGAAATTTTGAAAAGAAATAAAATAAAAATCTCAGATATTTTTAAAATATCAAGAATAAATATATGATACATTTATTTGGTATATGACATTTACGTTTATGATGATCTATTCATAATTTATTACTTCACTACTTATATTGTAGTATAGATTACTAAATTTTGCACATGCAATGGATCGTATACATAACATATATTTGAGTTCCCGTGCTTAAGTCATTGATTCGCTAACAAGGAAAATTGACCTTGATAATTTGGGCTCGGGCCCGACTAGTTGTCCGGACCAGGTTTCCTCGTTAACGAATCGGGATCAAAGCGTAGGATGTTACAAATCTTTTCTTTGATAATGAAAATGGCTATTCAAGAGGTCAGCTACCATAAAGAAATATGAGGAAAAGACTATCTGGGACATGTAGTCGCCACTGTTATTATGAATAAGTGACAGTCATATCGCAACGAAGATATTGCGAATGTAAGTGGAGGGGGTTGTAACATCCAAGTACCAAACATAGTCTCACATTATGAAGTGTATGTGAGAATTATAAGTCGTGGGGATTACTACTTGACAACTTGAGCTTAAGCATTTTGGGTGGTTGTCAACCGGTCCATCTGGATATGAACCCAACAAGTTGTCGGGATCAGTTTTATCTATTAACAGGTCGAATACCTAAGCCGAAGATGTTACAATTCAATTTCACATTTTTAACACATCACATTTTATTCTGATTAGTCAACCCCATTCTCTTGAAATCGAGGCGAGACTCGTCGACCATAGGGAGGGGCGTTCAAGCATGAGGTTGGGGTGGTGCGATGCGGTTCTTGTTACGTGGAGCTAGGGATGAACATTGGGCTGGACAAGTCCAACCCAAGGCTAAAACCATATTGGATTGGGGTTGGGCCGATATTTTCGACTCATTTCTTAATTGCATCGAGCTTAGGCTTGGCTCGACCGAGCCCATCTGGCTCGAAAAGTTCAGTCTGTTTGGAGCTCGAAATATGGCCCAGTGGCCCGGCCTGATGGGGGACCCAGCCCCCCCCCCCCCTCGCTAGACCGTGACTCTCAACCAGCAACTAACATGGGTTCATTTTATTTTTGTTTTTTTTATTTCTTAATGCTTTCCAATTTCTTGTCTCAGTATCAAAATTTTTTGATGCTATGATTATAGTAGGTTGTTAATGTTATAAAGTTCTCTATCATTCCATGATATTGTTAACTCCAACTTTTCATGTGAGAAGGGAATTGTTTTCTTAGTCAACTATACAACCAACAAGATCAAGAATCTATTAATCTAATATAGTTTATAAATTTATATGTTGGACACCAATTAAGACCCACACACATAACCCCCACTGAAAGAGAATCTCCCATTGGTACCATTAGAAGGACCTTTGAAATTCGATGAACATGTGCATGCAAAGAAACATGGAATATAGTTAATATCGTGGGTTTGGAAACATGACATAAAAATCAAAATGTTAGGTGGAAGAGAGATGTGTAAACATAATTACTATAAGGTACAATTCTCTTGTGGGACAAAAGGTGAAACAAGCCATCTCGATCGGCATTTTAACATTGTTTGCCCATATTATAACAAGCAATCAAAGTCCCGGGACTTTTTGAAATTTGTCAACTACGAACAAGAAAGCGACATCTCTACATGGAAGTTTGAAAAGAGAGAAGCATGGGCGATTTCACGAGATGGATAGTCTCCAATGAAATATCCTTTAGGGTTATTGATAGCCCAAATTTTCAAACTTTTTATAATAAATCTACCGCCTCAATACAAGTTTATGTCAAGATTTACTCTCCAAAGAGATTGTATGAAATTACATGAGAGTGAAAAATCAAAATTGATAGAATTACTGAAATCGATTATTAGAATTTCATCACAACCGATATGTGAACCTCGATTCAAAATCCGGGGTACATGACTATTACTGCACATTCTATTGACAGCAAGTAGAAGCTACAAAAGAAGATTCTTGGATTTTGTGTCCTTTACTCACATCATACATGGGAGAATATTGCAGACATGATTGTGAACCGCCTGAGTAAATAGAACATGCTGAATTTGTGCACTATTATAGTTAACAATGCCTTCACCAATGATGTTGTTGTACAGAATCTGGTCGATCACTTAACTACTCTTGGTGGAAGTTTTTTCCATGCATGATGCTAGGCACATATATTGGATCTTGTTGTTCAAGATGGACTTTCTGAGAACAAGAAAATAACCATAAAAATTCGTAATATTGTTAAATATGTGGAGTACTCAACAAGTTGATTTCAAGATTTTGTAGACTTTACCAAAAAAGAACGGATTCAATTAACAACAGAATTGTGGCTTAATGTTAACAGGTGGAATTCCACCAATTTGATGCTTGAGTCTGCTATCAAATATCATAAAGTTTTCAATTATTTGAAGGGGTGTGATTTCTATTTATCAGAAACACCTTCTATGATTGAATGAAAAAAGCTGAGATGGTTAATGGTATTTTAGAGAACTTATATGTTGCATCCAAGGTTTTCTCTAGACAGAAATATTCAATTGTGATTTTTTTGGTTTAACTTCTGAGATCGAAAAGCATCTACAACTCTCTGAAAACATGATGATTTATCTATTAAAAATATAGCTTCGAAGATGTATACCAAGTTCAGTAAATATTGGAGGGAAAAGAATCCATTATGCCTCTAGCAATTGCAACTATTTTGGATGTGGTACAAGTTCGAGCTCATAAGATTTACTTATTTGGAACTTTTATCCTGAAGTTGATGTTGTTGAACATGTTGAACATGTAAAACATATTTTCGATCGCATATTTGATGAGTACTCTATTAAGTACGTATCAAATATTTCCAATGAAACTTCTACATCATATTCCATTGAACAAGATACATCGTACTCAATAAGAAGCGGAGAAATAATGAGCAAGTTCTTCAAGCAGAAAAAAGTAGTTGGTTCTTATGATGTGTAAAATCAGATGTTGAAGTTTATTTGGAAGATCATTTGATGGACAATGAGCGTGGTGACAACTTTAATGTCATGAGGTGGTGGGAATTGAACTCAAGCAAATATCACATCTAGACTATTACTGCCCGTGATATTCTGACAATTGTTGTATCCATTGTAGGTTAGCACTGGTGGTAGACCGCTAGATACACATCACATCAGACTTCATCCAAAAACGGTAGAGGCATTGACTTGCGCAGGAGACTGGATCCGTGATCGTGAGCAAGATGCGGAATTTGATGAAGGATATAAAGAAGAGGAGCTACAAGAGAATCCACTTGGTTAGTTAACACATTTTATTTAAAAGTACGAATTTATTTTTTCCATTACAATATCTATTAACATTTATCTTCTTGTAAATCCAAAATACAACCAAACTTGATCATCATATTCGATCAGCAAATTCAATCACGTGGGGTGAAATACGTTTGATTTGAGTTTAATGAATATTTACAATAATACAACTCTTTTTTTCTAACCATTATTTATATACTTTTTACAGGTTGAATCGTTGAGAGGAGCTCTCACTTCATTATTTCACTTTCCAATGTTAAACTAATTTTTTAGTTCTTTAGTCTTCCTGAAGTTTTTATGGTCAAACTATTGTAGTTATGTAGTAATCATGTACTTATTTTTGTGGATAGTTGATCCTATTTATTGTGGGAGTGTTTTTCTTTGTGCATGATATAGTTCAATCATCAATTTGCATCAACCAATGACTGCTTCCAGGTTTTTTCAATGTTTAAGATATGTTTATAGGCTTGTAGCATTGTAGGTACACTATACACATTTCTTGATTGCATATCGTATTATCAAACATAGCAGGAAGATCAAGATGTTTAATTTTAAAAGGTATTTATTTTCAGGAGATCATATGTATCCAAATTAGTCCATCTTCTATTGAGACACCAGGGATTCATCAAATAATTTATTGATTGGAGGATTCTTGCTTTGCTGCAGAGATTGGATTTGGAATATTTCTCTAGAATTTTATCTCTCATGAGAATTGGTATTTACATGACTGATCCGCTTCAGGTACCTCTTTCAATCCGTTTTTCTTAACCATTGCTGCTTACATGGTTTTGCATTGTATTTGCAAGTGTTTCTATAATATTTTTTGACGATCTTACCAATAGATACCTCACATATGATGTGATCAAATTCAAGGAAAATATCAGAATTATCCAAAAATACAGAGATAAATTTTATAAGTCCACAATTGATAATGAAATATACAATCAAAATCAACTACCAAGTGGGTTTGTAGGAATGAGAATTGTAGAAACACATGGGCGAGCCCGACCCAGGCCCTGTCAAGGTACGATCGATCATAATTTTTGTATGATTGATCATGCATGATCGATCATGCCTTAAGGTTGATCGATCATTTAGCCTAAATGATTGATCATAGCTAACTTTATGATCGATCAATAAAGTTGGATGGTTGATTATTCTGAGGCTGTGGACCTATTTGGACTTAAAAATTATGAAATTTGATTCTGAAAATAATGTAGCCAACGTAGGATTAATATATATGTTAAAATATCTAGATTATGGAATAAACATATAATCAAGTGAAATGGGCTTGTTTTAATATTAAATTGAGAATAAAGGATGCTAATAGATTCTGTGATCCGGTTAAGATGAGTTTGAGTATCATTACATACACATTCAAACCTGAGTTTTGGCTCTTAGGACTAACGACTGAGTTTCTTGTTGTAGCTCTGCTTTCATGCCATGGTGTGTGACTTTCGGTTGCATGGGAGTAGCTTGGAGTAGCGCTGTCAAGGGAGGGGCATGCATCCTTGGGGTCCGGTAGAAGCTTAATTGACTGCGATCCCTATAGGTCGTTAGTCAAGGGACTAGCTACTTGGCACACCAATGTGCCCTTTTTGCCCGGTTCTGTCTCGATTTACAACTGTACCGTGCTAAGTAGTTTTGATTGGTTGTCTATACTTCCTTCTTTCACTTAGGTGGTGTTCGGCTGCCGGGTTATCCAGGGGTGGATAACCCGGATTTGAGTTTGTGTGTTTGGTTGGTGGGTTAAGGGTTGTGAGGGTTTGTGTGATGTGATTGTATTGGAATTTGAAAAAGTTGGTAGTTATTATTGTATGATTGTATTGAAATTTGAAAAAGTGGGTAGTTGTTGTGATGTGATTGTATTGAAGTTTGAATAGTGAGTAGAAGTTGAGTATTTTATGATTTTTAGATGATATGATGGTATAATATATATTTTTTTTGATGGGAAGGGAGTGGGCCCCACAAGTGGGTTAGAAGTGTGGGTTTTGGGGGTTTACCCACCCAAAGTGGGGGGTAAACCCCCAACCGAACGGGGCCTTAAGGTTGGTACTTAGTTACTGGTTGGTGTAGGTTACATTCATTAGTATATGAGTGGTAGTTTTAATCGAGGAGTTCCGGGAGTTGTGGTTTACATGAAGGAGAAGACTCGGGACGATTTCAGGACTAGACTTCCAGGTGTTGGTTACAGACCGGTGGTGAGGGTTGGCACATGGTACAGTGTGGGGTTTGACTTGGCATACGATAAAGCGTGGGGTTTGACTTGGCATATGATAAAATATGGGGATTGGTTTAGTACGGTAAAGTGTGGGATAACATGATTTTGATCAAGGTTGTTGTCACAACGATAAGAATAAGGATAGGGATCATGATCTATGTTTTTTAGGCAATCTCAGTGTGATGTAGGTTTACACAGTTAATTGTTTTTGTACACTTTCTATCTTCTAATGGTTCATTCTTTCTTAGTTGTTTAGCATCGTACTGGGCAACTTGCTTATAATGTACTTACTTTTGTGAATATGATAGGTACTCTGGAGCAGCCACATTGGTGAGCTATTTGGTTAGTTCAATTCATTTGTTGTTGTTGGTGTTACTTTTGGTATATACATACTTTTGTAGTTTTTGCTATAGTCTTTGTGTATACCTCTTTTTGAGAGAGATATATCTCCAATGTCTTTTTATGTTATACTTCTAGCTTTCTTTCTATACTTTAAATGTGGGCTTCCTTAACGCGGATTGGAATGCCGAGTATCCAGATTCTAGGAGGGCATGCATCACACCTTCCCCAACCACAACTCCATAGGTCCACATGTTCTTAAGCTTAAGGATGTTGTTGTTGATGCTTCTCTTCTCCTTAAGCTCTTGCTATTGAAGTATGCAAAGAAAGAGGCACCGAGTCCTTCAGCCTGGTCGCATATTCGTCCTTGGTTTCCATGCACATAGAAATCTTGCATTTTCATATTTATATTTTAGGATTTTTATCAGTTGTGGCTCTCTGAGATATTACAATATCAGTTATGCCCATTTTTGGAATATCAGTTGTGTCCCTAACTTCTTGCTCCGTTGTCACTTGTGTCCTTCCATCGGATTGGTTGCCAAAGAATTGAAATAACTATGATTTATTCAAACTATAGTGTAGTTAAGAAAGGTATAATCGACAAAATAGCCGCAAGGGATGTCGCTTCGCCCCAAATCTAATCTTACATAAGTACTTCTATGGATATCGGTTCTGATTGGGGCAACACCGAGTTCCCATCTTTACAAGGCATCCAGCAGACGCCCCTATATTTTCTTCATTTTCAAACTAGTCCAATACTATCATTATTTATTTTCATTGGTAAAATGCTTTATTATGTGTGTTTCTCTATTTAGTTCCATCAATGTCATTCTTGTTATTTATATAATCCCATGAGTTTCTATTACAACCTAATCCATAACCATATGCTTTTCACTTTTAGTGTACTTTTTTTTATAGTATGATGTTTTTAACTGCAGCACAATTTTTATTAATCTTCTTATTTCTTCTATTAGCGACATGTAAAATTTATTTTTTATGTACTAGTTTACTTTGAAGTTTTTTCGTTTATATATAGGTCCTTGTTTTGTTCCCACTTAATGGTCTAGTGGTAGTACATTGTGTCTATCATACAAAAGATTAGAATTCAAATCTCACTTTTGCAGTGGTTACGTTAGGTAGTCGGCGGCCAGCGTAAAAAATAGTCGAATCTTTCAACATGGATTTGAGGTCGAGACCTAATCTTCGGTACCTACGAATTCATGTAGCCGGCCCCACTTATAACGAGAGAATGCTTAGTACATTTATATATAGGTCATTGTTTACGTGTTGAAAACATTTCAAGTACCAGATTAACATAATATGAGGATAGTTTTTTTAAATAATACTTTTTTAAAAAAATTTAGTGACATGTCTTTTTCATTATAGTTTCGTAATTAAAATAATTGTTTTCATCTTCACAATATTTCAAAATTCAGTATGCCTAATCTCCTTTTCACCTGTGCAAAGTTCAAAATTTAAAATCACGGACGATTCCACGTGCTTTGTATCAAGGAAGGCAAATGATTTGCTGCGGGCCTTGCCATTAGGGATGTAAACGGTCGAATAGGGATACAGATATAGATATTACTATATTCTTATCCATTTTTTAATACGAATAAGGATGTAGATATGGATATTGACGAATATTAAAACTACCTTACCATATCCTTAAAAAACGGATACGGATGTAAAGTGAATATTGATCGCACACGAATAATGTTATAAATACTCTGTAGAATCGACTTAAATATATAAGAATTGGATGGAAACCACTGGATATTAATTCAGTAAATATTTTGTATCATAAAAATTATATAAATATGGTAAAAGAAGGTAGAAAATTATGTTATATATGGTTAAAAATAAATCTATGACTATATTTATTTACGAAAATGGATATACGGATACAGAAACGGATATGAATACGGATGTCAAAATATGTATAAAACGGATACGGTGTCGGATCTGATACGGATATATCCGTATCCGTTTGCATCCCTACTTGGCATGCCCGCTCCTCCGTGAGAGCTACGCGTCCTACATCATTCTCTTCGGCACCTACCATTTCATGTACCGTGCAGTCCCTTGAGAGCAGCCCCCTTCCTCATCAACCTTTCTAGCTATAATTCCAGACCGTTAAGACGAGACGGTTAAAACGCAGCCAGCACATCTTAGACAAGCTCTACACCATCTCCTTGTACCTCAGCAGTCTCGAGGACACCTCCCGCAACCAGTAGCAACACCGTCTCGTCGTCGAATACGGCAACGGCGACGAGAAAGACGAAGCAAGGGAAGCATACGACGTCCACAACAAGTACCCAGAGGAATTGTAAAGGAGCACCGAAGAGAGTGAGGCAAGAGAGGATAAGCATTGGATCAGATCATTTGGGGCCATTCATGGCCCATGTCCAAACCTACTTTACTTAGTAGGCTTTGGGCCGGACCGAGATCCAAATCGTGCAGTGGATAACACAAATTTTGGGTGCTAGCTCTGACCTGGTCTGTCGTGTTCTGAAGAAGATTTATGAGATCTCCATGGGCCCTCAATGGCAGCCACAGCGGGGACACATGCCTTCAAACTTCTGGAGAGGGATTTGTTCAGACATGTCGCATTTCTCTAGCTACTCGGCACCTGTGGTGGGTGATGGTCGCTTTTTCCACTTCTGGCAAGATGACTGGTCTGAGCATGGGGACCTTGCGTCTAGGTACCCACATCTTTTTGCATTGGCAGCGTACAATAACTTGTTGGTGGTGGAGGCTCGGTCTGAGGAGACTTGATCTCCAAATTTTCGTTTTGAGCTCTTCGACCAACGGGTCCTAGAGCTTTTGGATCTCACCGAGTCCATCTCGTGCATTACGGGGCCGACGTAGGGAAGGGACCATTGGCGTTGGTGTGATGGTCTCTTTTCAGTGAGGAAGGCATACAAGAAGCTGTATACTCTACTTGTTTTCGACCAGAGCATCGTCATGACTTCACTGGGGCTTATCTGGGAGCTAAGGATCCCTCGTAGAGTCAAGATATTTCTTTGGTTATTTGGGCGTGATCGGTTGATGATAGGGGCAAGGCGTGTGGCCTCTTCAGAGGGGTGGATGGCATCTATACAAGATGCGAGATGGAACTTGAAAGTTTGGATCACCTTTTCTTCTCCTGTCCAAAATCGGCACAGATTTGGGTTGAGGCTAGGATTCCAAATGTTGATGTTGAGGATGGTGGACAATTCTGGACATCACTTGGACCTTCTGATAATGTGGGATGGGGGACAGGATTCGTGCGGTGTCTATCCTTTGGAGTTTGTGGCTTGCTAGAAATGGTGTTGTGTTTAGAAGGGAGAGACTTTATATAGGAAATATTTTGGTTCTTGCTAGAATCCTTCGAGATTCTTGGCTCTTGTAACTTTGTTCTAAACTTGTGAATATAATTTTTTAGGTAAACGTATTTACGACGTAACACCCTTTTTTCCTAAAAAAAATATCATTGCTATTCACGTGATAATAACATTTATAACCTGTGTATAATTTAAAAGTTAGTATCGACTTATTTGATTTCACAGGTTATGTTATAAAATTACTATTTTTTATCATCAATATGATTTCCTAATCATCACCATCTTTCCTTATCATTCTTATAGTTACTGTGTATGCGTTTATATTGTATCAAACAAACAAATATGAGAATATAAAATAAATTGAGTGCAGTATCCTAATCTTTCTTAACCTTCCCCGTTATTACTATGTAAGCATTTGTATTGTATTAAAAAATGATAATACATACATAATAAATTGAGTATATTATTCCCACCTTTTTAATCTTCCTCGTTATTATTATGTAAATAATGAGGATCATTAGGAAAGATTAGGTTGATTAAAAATCTACATAAGAAGAGCAATAGATTGGGAGCATTCTTATATGTGAAGAAATTAATATTTACCTATATAAATATCCTATAATATAAACAAATTATCAAAAATATATGACATAAAAAGAAAGATACTTGTAAATTGAATACTTGTAAAGAGGAGGATTATGAAAGTTGGGATGATTATAAATAGGGTTTGATGGGACTTTCCCGTCCCGTTTTTTCTGCAATTTTTTTACTTTTTTTAATTTCATCATGTATATTCATATATATATATATAGAGAATAATGGGGCTGCCCCTTGCGGGCAGCCAAGAATGGCTGCCCCCGCGCCGTTTCGGCGTGTTTTTTTATTTTTTTTGAAAAATCTCGCCGTGTAAATTCATCCCTATATCCCTCATATATGTCATTCGAATTTCGTCAGAAACAGAGGCTCCTACGGCCTCCATCGAGATGGTGTCGATTTAAAAAATCCTGTTACCGTTAAAAAATGTCTGTCTCGATGGAGGCCGTAGGAGCCTCTGTTTTTGACGAAATTCGAATGACATATAGGAGGGATATAGGGATGAATATACATGGCGATATTTTTCAAAATAAAAATAAAAAACGCGCCGAAACGGCGCGGGGGCAGCCATCTTGGCTGCCCGCAAGGGGCAGCCCCATTAATCTCATATATATATATCACTGTTATATGACATTCAAATTTCGTCAGAGACAGAGACTCGTACGGACTCCATTCAAATATGGTCAATTTAAAAAATCCTGCGACCGTTAAAAAATGACTGTCTAGATGGAGGTCGTACGAGTCTCTGTTTCTGACAAAATTCAAATGGCATATAGGAGGAATATATAGATGAATAAACATGGTAAAATTTTTCAAAAAAATTTAAAAAATTGCGGAAAAAACGGGGCAGGGAAGCCCCATTTTTTCTATTACGTAAATATATAATAAAAGACCAGTATGTTATAATATTCTATCATCTCAAGTTAAGCATGTTTCTAATTTCCTGTTATTTTGTCATGTTTTAGATCCGAAGATTTGAAGTGTAATCAAGAAATGATTTAACGTGTAATCAAAGATTTTATTTGCTAATTATGCTTAGAATTGTTGTTGATCTCTCATTTATCTTCAGAGATTTTGAACTCAACCGTATAAGACCGAATCAACTTGTTGGGAGTGACTTCTGGTAGCTGAGGATCCAGTCCCAAGGTTTTAAAAACCGATTCGAATCGGTCGGTTCAACCAGTTAAACCAAGAATCGGAAGAATCTAGTCCTATGTTGAGGAGTGAGTTTAGCAGATTGCCTGACAGTAGCTGATCGGTGGGTTACAATGGGTTGTTTGGCTTATGGGATAGCGGGGAGTTGTCGGAGTTTAACGCTCTCTTGAACCTCTGGGTCTTATTAGTGTAGTTCAGTGTATGACAAGTTGATGACGATCACCTGATATATAAGGTGGGGGAAACGGATTTGATTGTTCACGTCTCGCAATGACAGATATGTGTGAGAAATGTTGATTACCTGTTACTTTCTTTTTTAACATAATGTCTCATATGATTGTAAACCATGAGAACAATATTGATTAGAATGAGGTTTGATTATTCTCTGATTATGATATTTTGATATCTTTTACTTTCTAAGTACACTAATGTAATTATATTTTCTTTCTCTTCGACGCTTGCTAAACCGAGTTCTCTTGGCTTCTCCTTTGGTCTTGACACGGATGCAGATATATTTGTATTTAAGACGATATGCATAACATTTTTATTCCGGTTTAAATGTATCATGTAATGATATCAGTTTTTATTTTTCCCTGATGTTGATATGTACCTTTATATCAGAAATCTCTTGCCTATTACACACTAAAAAAATTGAGCTATAGTGACGGTTTTGAAAAAATCCGTCACTAAATTAGCCGTTGTTAAATATATAATGACGATATTGTTCGTTGCGAAATGAGTGTTCGTAATCAAAATTAGCAACGAATAGCATATCTGTCATTATATCATTAGCAACGGTCCACATAGCGACGCTTATTCGTTATTTTTCAAAATTTTAATTAATCGTCACTAAATTTTGAACTAAAAAAATAGCGGCGATTAGTTGATATTTTGAAAAATAGCAACGTATAAGCGTCACTATGCGGACCGTTGCTAATGATATAACGACAGATATGATATTCGTTGTTAATTTTGAGTACAAAAACTCATTTCGCAACGAATAATATCGTCATTATATATTTAACAACGGCTAATTTAGTGACGAATTTTTTTTTCAAAAACCGTCACTATAGTTCAATTTTGTTGTAGTGACATGTCCGACATTGTGCACATGCCTCCACTATTATTCGCCAAAAATGTTAACGACAGGACTCCTTCTCGGAGCTAGAACCTAAAGCAAAGTCACAAAAACCTCTCGATATAATTTACCTTAGAAAAACTTCCTAGAATCTAGGGATTTCCCTATTTTATTTTTTTTTATCATTGGCATTATTTAGTATATTTTATTTTACAGATACGATGTCGAAATTAATTGATCCAACGTAGCTGACCTGTTCTTACTGGGGTAATATTACAAGCTTTTGATTGATTGCAGATATACTATGGGTCTGTTTGGTTGCTGGGTTGGGGTATGTTGGGGTAACCTGATTGAAATAATAGTTGTTAGATTTGATTATGAGGGTTGAAGAGGGTTGGAATAAAGAATGTGATGTGATATCACTATGATTTGTGGTAGAATTCCATTTCATGAAAAGATGGGGGTAAATTGGGTTACCCCGAAGTAACCCGAGGGTAACCCAGTTACCAAACAAGCCCTATACATCCGAGATGAATAACGATTATATATATTTTTTATGATAGGAACATGATGATTCTAAAACGGATAATAATTGAATCATTGTAGATGCAATGGGCAAGACGGTTTGCACGTGGTGTGCACTAGTTATTTAAGAAGGAAGAAAATTTACATGTAGTAACGGGCCCTTGCTCGAAGAAGGTACACACGTGTGATTGCATACAATTCACTCGGAAAGTAAAGGCAAACACTCTCTCTCTCTCCGGGCCGTTGGAAACCAAAGAAGGGTGGATTCAAAAAGAGCTGAAATCACCAACGACCACACCCCTCATTACCATCGTCGCCCCAGAACTTCACCATTTCATGCAGGAGTTCAGGAGGAAGAGGAAGAAGGCATGCGAGAGAACCCTCTCATCCACCGAGCAGACGACCATCGAGATTGGCTCCCTGTCCAAGGAATCGACTTTTATTCTAATATTATGCGTGCGAGGTTCAAGGAACTCAACATGGACATGTTCAGGAAGTGTTTCAAGGACGCCAAGATGGACAATGGCGTCTCCTGCTGGACTTCTTCAACAGGAAGGAGCTCTGCAAAAGCATCAACCCCGACGAGGCCCTCTATGCCGCCATTCTGAGCGGCGAGGGCGATGAGAAGGTGCAGGACTTCCTCTTGTTGGACGTCACCCCCTTGTCTTTCGGTCTTGGAAACGTCGGTGGCGTCATGACCGTCCTCATTAGGAACAACCACCATCCCCACGAAGAAGGAGCAGGTTTTCTCCACATACTCGGACAACCAATCCGGCATCTTGATCCAGATCTTCGACGGCAAGAGGACGAGGATCAGGGACAACAACCTTCTTGGCAAGTTCGAGCTCTCCGGCATCGACGTGGGCGTGAACCTTCTTGGCAAGTTCGAGCTCTCCGGCATCGACGTGGGCGTGAAGCGTTCTGCCGTGAAAGTGCGAGAGGGAGGAGGACCCGAGCGCAACATACAGGCCTTGGGGCGTGATAGGTAGGTGTGGGAATTGGGTCTGAGCGCTTCACAATAGACGAAGCAGGAGGATAGGTTCCAGGCGTGGGATGGGTGGCCGGGGGCAAGGGAGGAGAGGACGGTGTTGAAGAGGAAGGTGGTGGATTGGAGGGTGAGGGGCTGGGGCGAGGGAAGCAGCGGAGGAGTGTGATGGCGAGGCGGAGGATGACGTGAGGAGGTGGAGCTACGGTGGAGGAGGGATTGTTCCTTGGTCATTGCCCTGATCCTCCCTCAGGTACTCGACAAGCCCACCTCATTAACTACTTTGTTGCGCCTCGTTAACTACTTCCATTGCTTTCTCGATCGGCAACACATATAGCTCGGACTAGTTGTCCACAACCTCGAAGGTCCTTCACATTGACCTCCTTCACCTTTTTTGAGATCATTTCCTCATCCTCAAGGTCCCTCACGGCTTCTGTAAAGACCACGGTACGACGGGCTGTGGTGGCGTAGCCTTGTCAGGTACCAATCTTAGATACATCGGAATGGACGTAGTGGTGGCTAAGAGACAGAGAGATGGGAAGCTGCGAGTGAGGTCTTTGCGAGTGAGGGATAGGAGGTCTTTGCGAGTGAGGTCTTTGCGCATCACCCACATTAACTCATGATTTTCTTTAATTTTCTTGCTACTATTTTTTTAAAAAAAAATCCCTCGGGGTAGGGGTCTCGGTCGCTGGTTAGGGTGGGGGCCGTGGACTCATGGGGCTCGGTGGTCCTTTGGGGATGAGGGTCATGGGGCTCGAGAGAGGTCGAGGGTCGTGGGGCGTAGTGGCCCCTCGGGGTAGGGCAACCGGTGGCCACTCAGGGTGGGGGGTCACGAATCCCGTCGGTGGATAAGTCGGGGGTGGGGGCTAGAGGCTCGCGGCGGTCTCCGAGGAGGGGGGAGCGGAGGCCTCTGGGGGGACGTGGTGGATAGGGGTGTAAACGGACCGAATCTGAGCGAACCTACGTTTTTTAGGTTCGGTTCGTTTATTTAATCGAGCCTAAACTTGTGTTCAGGTTCGGTTCGTTTATTTTCGAACCGAATCCGAATCGAACCTCTTTTTAAACGAATCGAACCTAAGCGAATATCGAACTTAAGAATTCTCTAGTAAGAGGGAGTGAAGAGAAGAGAAATGGAAATATATGTGTGTTTGCAATTACAATAAATATTCATTTAGTTTTTTTCTTTATCTAACTCATCTTCATCTTTTAAAAAAATAGACTAATAAGGATTTGTCTCTTTGAAAAAATATAATTATAACATATTTTTATATATGTTCAGATGGGGATAAGGAATAAGAATAATGTGGAGATATCCAACAAGTAATGTTTATACTTGTTCTGTTGATTTGAAGATAAAGAAGGGAAAAATACTAGACACATAGATGGTGGATGTTGTAACCACAATGTGACTATTTATTTTTTGATAGTTTTTACTGAGATAAAGCCTATTTATCACGTAAATATTCAGTTATCTCTAGACAAATGTCACTTATCCTTAGACAAAATCCACTTATCTTAAAATAAGGTCCACTTCTACTAATAATGATTTGTAAATATGTATGTGTATGTTTATCGAGCTTTTAACGAATCGAACCTTAGCGAACCTGTGATTTTTAGGTTCGGTTCGTTTACTTAATCGAACCTAAACTTGTGTTCAGATTCGGTTCGTTTATTTCCGAACTGAATCTGAATCGAACTTTTAGCGAGCCGAACCTGAGCGAATATCGAACTTGAGAATTTTCTGA